>CAJQZN010041286.1:0-23755 GCA_907164685.1 Colias eurytheme
GATTAAGAAATTAATGCCTTTTGAATGGATTTTAAACGCATTTAAATTGTTTGACATGTTGGAACGAATAATAAATGCTTTCTTCTTTCCTAATTATTTAAATTATGTATACTAAAACCTTCCTCAAAAATCATTCTTGTTAAAAATACCGCCTCAAAATGCGTTGCGTTATTTATTAAATATGATATACTAGCTGTCCGCCTGCGGCTTCGCCCGCGTTTTCAAAAAAAAACCCGCATAGTTCCCGTTCCCGTGGGATTTCCGGGATAAAACCTAGCCTATGTCACTCAGAAATGATGTAGCTTTCCAACAGTGAAAGAATTTTTCAAATCTGAAAAGTAGTTTCGGAGCCTATTCAATTCATACAAACAAACAAAAAATCAAACCTTTCCTCTTTATAATATTTGTATAGATGTATAGATATGTATAGCCTATAAGCCTTCCTCGATAAATGGGCTATCTAACACCGAAATAATTTTTCAAATCGGACTAGTAGTTTCTGAGATTAGCGCGTTCAAACAAACAAACAATTCTTCAGCTTAATAATATTAGTATAGATATATGTAATATGTATACATAGGAACAGATAGCCAGGTAGAGGGAAGCAACTTTTGAATAGTATGTTACTATGTAGTAGTGTAAATTTAGTCTTTAGGTCTATGTTCTTAACAATGAGTCAATTATATTCCTCTATAGTACTTTTATCTTTCATTGTATAAAAGCAAGATTCTTTTCAACAGGGGGCTCCTGTTATGAAATTATAATTACCTAATACATTTTATTGAATATTTTTACAATGAAATTTTCCAGTGTTTATAAAATATAGTTAACTAATCTGAAAAAATAAAGCTATTGGGCGGGGAAATTTTTTAGAGAAAAACATCGAACTAGCCTTTGTGTAATTAACAAGCCTTTATGTAAAATACAGAATTCGTTATCTGAACATTTTCTCAAATACATATATATAATACTTGTTTCTATTTAGGTACTTAAGTCAAGCATTTTATCGAAATAATTATTGGAAGTAAGTATTGACTCGTGGGCGTGATTGAAACAATCGGATACAGATAAGGTTTTTATAAATTCAAAATTAAATAATATAAATCTAAATCAACTGTAAAGTAACTGTAACTTTTTTGTTTTGTAACTTTTTAACTACCTATTTAAACTACTATATTAGCCAATAAAAATATCAGCCACAATACCAATCATCATTAAACATGCAGTATTTTGCAATTTTGTTAGGTACATTATCCTCAATTCTGAAGTCGAGTAAAGTTGAAACAAAGTATAGGCAATCTAATAACGTGTATTTAGTAGTGTTATGCTTTTTTATAAGTCTTGGGTCCTTTCACCTTATTTATTTAATTATATAATATTAATGACATTATTATATACAATTGGTATTAGTTACTCACATTTTGTCTTTAAATTAAAGGCGTTTTCGTATCAAAATTAGCAAAATAACAACGAAACACGAACGAGGTTTTATCACACGTGTCCACTGTCCTAGTGTCCTAGATCAGAATTACTATACCTAGCTCAAGTTGGCGCTTACGTTGATAACATAAGTTAGATTCTGTTCTACGTTCTAGAATGTACCTATCAGGTTTAGAAGATTGATGATTTTTTTATGTGGCAAGTTTTAAAATTTAATTTTAAATAAATATTGACAAAAATCTTACGTTTAAGTACCTTTGTAATGAAGTGTAAATTCTCGAATAATTACTTTGCAAGGAATGTGCTTATAATTTGGTTGTTAATAAATAAAAGGTATAATGATAAATAATAGATAGAGTAATATTATATTATGGTAAGGTAAGGTCAGTCACGGCTTTCGAATAATGTACTTACAAGACAAGTTAACAATTCTTGTAAAAAAATATTAATTTTGTCCATAAACATTATATTATTATATTTCCGCCAAGTTTAAATTTAAAGTAAATAAAAATCAATTAAATTGCAAATATTTTGTGTAAATACGTGAATTTGATTTAGACGTATTTATTACGTAGGCGGTAGGAAGTACCTATTTAAAACAATCCGCTCAAATTCAATGGAAAACCGAAACCGCCCTTTATCGAAAACTTAGCGGTTAGAGGAACGTTTTGAAAATACGTGAATTCAATAATAAACTCTTAATTAACATTCACCCTTAGTATAACGATTTAATTTCAAAACGTATTATATTATACGTTGAATCAAACATTAGAAAAAATAAATAGGTTTCACAAATTTTATAATAAAAATGTAATATTTGTGAGGTTCTGTTGAAAATTTGTTATGAAAGGAACCTACTTCTTTAGATACCACGTAGGTACCTACGGCGTAAGATATTCTATTTTTAACACGCTTTTATTATTTAGTAACCGACTCCTCCGTCAGTCCTCGGATCACAGACACAATAGAAAATCTATTGTGTCTCGGCCCGATCGGGCCGCTCGGTGGTCAATGGGTTAATAGGTACCTACTCGATTTTGACCCACTAATTCAAACTTCATACACTTATCAGGGATCGGTAACAATAATTTCATGAGTTTATTTTACTTTAGATAGTTACAACACAAAAAAAATATTTTTTTACTATAGGTCGATGACCCTGTATAAAATAATATAGGTAGGTATATCCTATACAGGTTCAACCGGGCGAAGCCAGGACATACCTCGTTTCTCATTCTCTTAATGTTTCATTATTATCTTATAGTATAATACCTGTACATCTTCTTATATATAAAAATGAATCGCAAAATGTGTTGGTAAGCGCATAACTCGAGAACGGCTGAACCGATTTCGATAATTCTTTTTTTATTATATTCCTTGAAGTACGAGGATGGTTTTTATGTAGAGAAAACGTAAACATGTACCACGGGCGAAGACGGGGCGGACCGCTAGTTTTCTGATATAACCTTAGAGTATGTTAATACATATTCTAAGGATATATAACACAAGAAAACACTTAACTACAATATACAGATGTCTCTGCGGTTAGATCCATCGCTAGTTCTCTAGCAGCACTTTAGGTATGAAACTATAATGCCTGCACTGTAATGTATGTGGCCTATTTTAGTTGACTATTGATTGTAGAAATTAAAAGGCTTTTTAAAATTTAAAATTGTCCCTTGAAACAGAACTATAAGTGATTTATATAATACCTATTTATAATTAAAAGACCGAAAGCTTTTACCAAACCGAGGTAATCCAACCTACTAATATTATAAATGCGAAAGTTTGTGAGAATGGATGTATGTGTATGTGTAGGTGTGTATGTTTGTTACTCTTTCATGAAAAAACTACTGAACCGATTACAATGAAATTTAGCACACACATAGAGGGTTACTTGGATTTATACTTAGGTATATAGTTTATCCCGGAAATCCCATTCGAACGGGAACTATGCGGGTTTTTCTTTGAAAACGCGGACGAAGCCGTCACTGTACTTAACGGTTCAGAAGTTTTTGCGTGATATCCATCCTCACAAAAGTTTCGCATTTATAATATTAGTAGGAAATTAATATATAGGATACTAGAGGTCCGCCCCGGCTTCGCCCGTGGTACATATTTCGCAATAAAAGGTAGCCTATGTCCTTTCTCGGGTATCAAAATATCTCCATACCAAATTTCATGCAAATTGGTTCAGTAGTTTAGGCGTGATTGAGTAACAGACAGACAGACAGAGTTACTTTCGCATTTATAATATTAGTATGGATTAATGTCCTACTAATATTATAAATAGCAATATCTATTACCTATCTATAGTTATGCATATATGATAATGTATAATATTATTCGCTGATTAATCAATTCGACAATTAGGCCAATTATTAAAACCACAGTGCAATGAATCGCGAGTGAATTTATGGGTACAACACAAATATATTGATCATTAATATTGGTAAATTAAAGATCACTAGGAGAGATGCGACAAAAAATTATTTACTCAAATATTTTAATATTAATAAAAAAAGATAGCTACCTAATTATAGTACTTATAAAATTAATCGAAACACAATCATTGTAAAACAATATTTTGAATTCTTGCATACAATTTTTCTTCTGAAATACCTATATTCGTTGGTATATATCTAATCGAAAATTTAAGTTGTCTAATTATTATGCTACAAAAAATAAAAATCACACACATAATATTATATACATAAAATATTTAAATCCTTTAAGTTAGTTCGATTACAAACTGCAGGTAATATCTTCACAATACAAAGACAAACAGTTTAATCAAAGTTGTTACAAACAGCCTAAGCAAACAGCCTTCATTATTCATAGTCAATATAAATTAGGTTACATGTATACACTAATGCTGTTGAATTAAATGGGACTGTAATTTACCTCTCAATTTAGTACCTATGTTATAGTCAAATCCCGAAACACAATCTCTTCGCGGGAGGACTAGTCTATCTTAGGTTTGCTAAAAGCCATCGGGCAATCCTCGAAATACATTTGAAATTCACGTTTTGACTGAAGTGAGCAGCAGTCTCGGGCGTAGACGAACGCAGCATAGGCATTGCACGCGCATTAGACGCCTCAGCCCTCAGCTCGGCAACGACTGACGAAAATTGTTTAGTAAACGGACGAAATATTACATTTATTTGGGCTTTGACAAAGTCATTATGCCAGACCTGAGGTCTGACCAGTCCAAGAACCAGTCCAACCTTAAGAGTGCCCTACACCTATATTATTATATTATCTGTGCCTTCAATGAAATATGTAGGTAACTAATTTTCTATGATAGTCATAGATAATAAATAGAATTAACAAGAATTCTAAACAAAGTTGTTTTATTTAGATGTAAGATCGGTGTCTCAAACTCGAACTTTAGTTTAAGTTTGATATTAAGTACCTATACGACGGTACTCTATAGTTTATGGTCCGTAGATCTCATACGCGCGTTCAACACTATAACTACACTTTAAACAGTTCAATACAAGCTTACAGTCGAGACAAGTGTTTCTTTTACCATACCAACCATTGCACAAAGAATCTGGTAAGTACATAAACATAATATTATATTACAACACAAATGGAAAAGGTTCAATTTCGGTTGCAGATATTTGCAATTCCACTGCGAAATAAGCATAGATTTTAGCTAAAACAATAGGATATTGTAACTACATTGTTTCGTAGAAATGATTTTTGAATTAATTTTTCGAAAATGATTAGAATATAGTAACTAGTCTGTCCCCGCTTCGTTCACACCAAAGATAGGTAATATAATGGTTAGAATCTGTCAGCGTACGTCAAAAATGTTAAATCACCCTATTCCCCTTACGCTTCAAGTGGTGAAACTGGCCCTAGTTATATTCTCGTCTATAAACTAATAAGTCAATACTCCTTAAAGATATCATGTCGATGTGGCTATTAATCTTAAACTAAATGAAATGGACAAACACACATTCAGATTTATATATACAATGTTAATATTAATAGGTATTAGGTATAATAGCTACATCAAAACTCCAATTATTTCTGTTATCAACAATAGTGGAACAGAAATACAATGAGCTAGCGACAAAGCACATTGCTAATCCACACAGATTCAATGCAGGATTGTATTTTAGTTGCCTGCGTTGCGTCTGGTTCGAAATATACAGTTTGTGTCGGAATATTACGATTTGTGAGTCATTTCTGTTATTCTATAATTATTGCAATAATTACACATTCTCACCACACTACACCATTATACACTACACACACAGTACACACATTCACACATCCATACCAAACATTCTATAATGGGTACGTTTTCCTCTTTTTTGTATATATCATGTCTGTGATCATGTCCAAAAAAAAAAAATAATTTTTTCCACTTTATCATTGTTATAATTATTAATGTAATGTCACATTAATTGTCTTATTATTGGTATTCCTTTTTATTGGCGTATTGTTTTGTTAAAGTTAATTATAAATATTGTAATACAAATAGCTGTGAGGAATCTATGAATGTAAAAAATAATAATAAAAAAAAATTAGTAATGATGTGAACACCATATTTATGTGTATTGATTTTTACTTATTAACCAATCACGAATTTGACCTACACAAAATTAAAAAAAACATACCTATTTATAATTTAATAATTGAAATAGGTGGTAAGACATTTTGATAATAGGTACGTTATACTCACAAAAAACATATAAATTTGCGCTTTTTATTTCAGAACGAGAAAAAGTGTAGGGAAGGAATTAAGAAATGGTCTATGCATAGTCTATGGTATTATCGTCATAGGCCGCCACTATGTGTGGCTGCTCACGAAGTCTCCTCTTGTGCGAACGCACATGCAAGCTGGGTGAATTAACAAAGGTTCTTTTTTATATTATTACTTAGTTATTAATTGTATTTTTTTATAGGATGTTCATTTAGTAGATTGTAAGGTTATTAGTTTAAGTTATTAGTATTTGTATAAGTTTTAATATCTGTATAAGACAGTTTTAGTACCATATTAGGTTAAACTATAAAGGTAATTCATTTACTTAGTAAAGGTAATTAATGTGGAATATATACTCACATGCCCGCATGCATGTCCTTCAGTCGCAGCTTGACAAGCCGCACGTCAGGACGTCGATCCGGCCGCTCACTCCAGCATGACTTCAGGACGGAGATCACGGAGGGCCGGGCGGTGAGGTTGCCGATGGGAGGACGGTATAGCACTCCGCCTATAGGATGACGCACTCGCCCGATGATCTCTGTTGAAAGAGGCAACTTTTTGAGCATTTTCTGGTTGAAAAATTGTTTTGAAGGGAAGTTGTGGGTTGAGCACATTTTGGTTGCAAAATTTTGATTAGACATCACCGACACCCTAATGTTATGAAATTTGAATAGGAAGAAAGAAAGATAACGTTTATGTAACGGCACATAAAAAGCACGCTATTAAATTCTTAGCTATAAGTATTCACTGCTATCGATTGTACCCAATAAATTGTCTTTTATCGTTTCAGTAATTCCAGTTTATAAGCAGAATAGAAACATAGCAGAATAAAATTGGATAGATTTAGAAGAAGAAAGAAAGAAATAATCTTTTAGTAGAAGATACTGGTTATTTTTATAT
Source organism: Colias eurytheme (assembly GCA_907164685.1). Classification (NCBI taxonomy): domain Eukaryota; kingdom Metazoa; phylum Arthropoda; class Insecta; order Lepidoptera; family Pieridae; genus Colias; species Colias eurytheme. The sequence continues at coordinate 7,061 of CAJQZN010041286.1, forward strand.
TTTGTATAATATGCGGATCAAGTGGAGAGGGGCCTGAGTAAGCTCCAAGCCAATGACAATTGACAAGAGTCCGCTCAGAACCGGAGAAAGTGGAGAGTTCTCTTCTTGGAGGCCAAGACCCACTTCGGGGTTTCAGCGCCTCAGGAGTAAATAGGTAGTATATAATGTGACATTAACTACTGTTTAATTTTAATCGTAATTTACGTTGAACATAAACTTGCGCAACACTTCTAATACAATATATTGGTACGTACTCTTATAATTATGCCTGAGGACCCAATAACCAGCACATCAAAATTATAATGTCCATAATCAAATTCGGTACATTGTTTACCACATATTATGATTAAACCCATCTAGAAATCAGGTCAACACTTGATTGATTATTATATTAGATCACGTTATAGTTACAAGTTTAACTAGTTACAATGCTGCTCATGCTTCATTCGCGTTTTCCTTTTTTACCTAATCAGTGGAGCGAAATATGACTTTGCCCCTTTTTTTTTAAGTGGGGAAATCTTGCATAGATACCCACGGCCTCCGGGGAAGGGGCCGTGGGTTATGTCGGATTCCTACCGACCAAAACCCCACTGTGTTCCGTCAAGCCGCATCAACGACGGGGCCACGGGTATGGTAGAATTCTTCCGTGAATGACTTTGCCCTGGGTTACCAGGATTGAAAATAGCCTATGCTACTTGGTAAATATAAAGCTTCTTAATAGTAAAATAATGTTAAAATCGTTATAGTAGTTTTCGAGTTAAATCGTGATAAAAGTCTAATATATTATAGAAGAATGTCGCTATACTATTAGTTTAAATTTTTTAAGTTTTAGTTTAGTTTAATACCTTTAACATTCATAGGTATTTGTTGTGCAAATAAAGATCCAGGAATATTACTATAAATTTTCACCCTTTTTTTCTTCCCTTTTAATTTATATCTAACGACAAAAAATGGTGTTTGTCCATTCAAAGACCAAAGTGAAATCAATTTCTATGCTAAAATTTTAATAAGAAAAGACTGTAGGTAGGTGGAAAGAGGCGCGATCCACAATTAACTTTTTTAGGTTTGTTGTTTTTTTATTATCTACTCATTGTAGGATTATATTATTTTTATCTGCATTAAGCCGTTTTATTAGGGTTCCGTACCCAAAGGGTAAAACGACCCTATTACTAGCCTCCGCTGTCTGTTTGTCTCCAGGCTGTATCTCATAAACAGTGAACGCTAGAAAGCTGATCACAAAATTCGTCATCAAAAGTCTAAATCTTCCCGGGAAGATATCAAGAACGAAATAAAAAACAACTATTAACTCAAGAAAATTAAGGGCCTTACTTCTCAATAAAACAATTAAAGTTGGCTGTTACTTTTATAAGACAACACATTTAAGGATGTCTTAAAGCAGTATTAATTCCAGTGTGGAAAAATGACAGAGCTATACAGGGTGACTGGTAAGACGTCAGACGCATTTAGACAGGAGCTTCTACTCATGAAACTGAACAACTTTTGTTCTACAACTTTGCTGAATTCGTAGAAAAAAATTTGGACTTTGTATGGAAATAGGTCAGCTGATTAGCGAAGTTTTCTTACAAAGTCCAATTTTTTTTACGAATTCAGCAAGGTTGTAGAACAAAAGTTGTTCAGTTTCATGAGTAGAAGCTCCTGTCTAAATTCGTCTGACGTCTTACCTTTCACCTGGTATAGTTCGTATAGTGCCATCACTTTCCTACACTCGGAGTAATATTGCTTAGGGCCGATTTTTCAATGCTTGGATAAAACTTATCCGTCCAATAAAGTATTACACGATAATATTAAAATGTCACGTAAACTGTCAAATACGGGCAATTAGAATACGTTTTTAAAATGGTAGTTTTATACATGATTCGACGAATAAGTTTTATCCAAGCATTGAAAAATCGGCCCTTAGACATAGTATAGCCAGATCATAACTGCTTGTTATTGCTAAGTCCTTAAATATTATGGCAGTAATATATTTTATGGCACATTTATGTCACTTTTTATTAAATGTGCTTCCGATTATGATATCTCTCTCTTATGATATACTTTAGAGGTAATAAATCTCAGCCAATTTTCAAGTATGTTTCCTATTTCCTTTGGCAATTTATTTTATGGTCGACTTAAGTCTCTTAAAATACCTTGGTAATATCCTATGAAATTGGAAAGATTGGAAAAACTATGGATGCGTGGTTGGTAAATTGAAAAATAGATTGAGCCCCTTTTAAATTTTATTAGGAAAAAACTCCATAGTTTTGAGAAACAATTCATATTTTTGTTATTTTAGAATAAATGAAGTATAAAATCATAATTTTCTATTTCATTTACTCTAATTTATTATATGTTTTTTACTCATACTTTATAGTTATGAATTTCTTTTGTATTATATAATATTTGTTTACTGTAAATACGTTATGTTAATGAAAATGCGAAATAATCGTTTCCTTATTCTCCATTATCCTGCCTTATTACATCCTGGATCGCCGAATTAAGTGAAAATTAATCGTGTTATAATACCTACTGTCTATTACTGGGTATTTAATTTGTACCTAAAATGTTTTTATTTGTTTCCTTTATTTAACAAAACGATTGAATAATTTGAAAGTGCACAAAAAAAAGTTTTATTATAGGTAAGTTCTAATTAAATCTTTGGAATGTTAATAACAATAATCTATACTAATATTATAAAGTTGAAGAGAGAGAACAAACCAATTGTTTGCTTTTTGTTTGCAGAAACTCGAATCCACTCATTGTTTGAAAGAGATATAATACTCGTTTCTTTTTGTTTTCTTATAATTTAAATGCAATTTTTCATATGTTCATATGTTAGAGCTTTTTCTTTTGTTTTGTACACAAGTGTTTGTCTGGGACTTCTCTGGTATAATGAATCTTAAATATCGTTCATATTAAACAAGTTTTCTCTTTGAAATGGAAGCCTGTAGAAATTTCAACTAAATTTACTTGAGATTCGTTTTTGCAACTTTGCTTCGATATTAAATAAGGAAGAGTGTAACATTTCCGATTTCGTGGTTACATCGTCTAAATACATGTTTTCTAAATAATATTTTTCATGAATCTACCTATCTGAATTGTATCCAGGATCAAGCATAGCAATATAACAAACAACCAAAACGTGTTCGTTAAACAATAGATATCAATAAGATAAATTATTGTCTTTCACATGTAACAAATAAACTGACAAAGTTAGCTTTAGCAATATTACTTCTAAACAAGATGAATGATCATAAACAAAAGATGGTGGAACCAAACTGTTATTTCTTTTCAAACAATATTCCGAACGGTATTTATTTTTGCCGATTCTGCACGTTCATATTTCACTGTAGGATAATCTGTTCACGAATTTTGGCTGGTTTTCTTTCATATTTTGCTATGTATCCTTTGCAGGTAAATTTTTGTTCTGTTAACGCATGTTTGGGTTTTGCAGCTATCTCTTTATCAGTGTGGAAAATTTATCCGTTTATTATGCTGGTCACTCGCATTCGCACGAATACGCAAATCCACAAGCGTAAGGTATTTGCAAAATGTTCGTATAGGTCGCAATGTACGAATGTGTTTCCGGGTGAAGAACGTGATTACCTATATGTAGAGTTCCTATATGTATTGTTATGTTTTCATGTATGTATATATATGGAATTCATAGTGTAAATCCTATTGATAATGTCTGATTGATAATGAAAATAAATCAATGGTTGATTGTTATTCATGATTGTTAATTGTGAAATTTTCATTCAGTAAGTACTAGCGGTCCGCCCCGGCTTCGCCCGTGGTACATGTTTACGTTTTCTCTATATAAGAACCATCCTCGTACTTCAAGGAATATAATAAAAAAAGAATTAACGAAATCGGTTCAGCCGTTCTCAAGTTATGCGCTTACCAACACATTTTGGGATTCTTTTTTATATTATAGAAAGATTATGAACAACTAGCGCGGTCCGCCCCGGCTTCGCTCGTGGTAAATATTTCGAAATAAAAGGTAGCCTATGTTCTTTCTCAGGGTCTAAAGATTGTCTATGCCAAATTTCATCAAAATCGGTTAAGAGAAAAATACGATCGGTATACGTGAAAACAGTACGTGAATACGTGAATACATAATTACATAATTACAAACTTTTCCGCTTTATAATATTAGTATATAGATGTTCTTTTTAATTAAAAGTTCCAGTTTTAAAAAATTATCAACCAGAAGTTTTCGCTCGTGACTTTTTCGGTGGGAAACCGAAAAAATGTTGAAAAATGGACTTCTAGTTCCAAAGCTGCCAGTTCATTCAAATCTCGTCCTCGGATTAAAGTTTATCGTACACTGTCGGGTTGTTACTGTATAGTTTAATAAAAACATACAAACTGACAAAACCAGCTTTATCCAGCCAATAATTATTAAAGCAGACAAAGTTGTTTGAATAATACAGAGGAAATTTAGAAATTACCTGTGCAAAATTAAAGTTTCGATCAGTAATTATTGTACCTATTTATGTATGTTTTACATTGACCGCCTCCTTGGTACTGTGGTTGACGCGTGAGCGTAAAACCACGAGGTCCTGGGTTCGATTCCCGGTGGAGACGAAGAAAAAAAATGTCACGGTCTGGCAGGACACAGAAGGCTGATCACCTACTCGTAATAAATGAGACAAATCATTGAATAAAAGGCAAGTTTTTCTGAAGCCTACATGATAACCGTATGTATTTAATTTGTACAACAATTTTTTCTATTTATCGTATTCTTGTCTGTATAAATACAGCTATAACAAATAAATGTTTAATTCTTTCTTTCAATGTACAAAAATAACAAATACCCAATAAACCCATTGAACCATTTGTTAAATAAATAAATATTAAAAAAACTTACCAGCGTTCGTCAAATTAGTGTCTCCCCAGGGCCCGCTCCTTCCCAGGATCTCATACAAAATAATGCCAAAGGAGTACACGTCTCCCTTCTGAGTCCCTCGGGGGGGAGGACTCGGGTCCCTCAGGAGCTCTGGGGCCCTCCATAGCATACGCTTCTCCACTCGGAGGGCATCTTCCGTGTCTGTGCAGCCACCTATGAAACACAAGTTAAAGACTGTCAATACTTAAGCAATTTTTGACGTGACAACGTCTTATAATTCGATAGAGCCGGTTGCACGCACGAAAAAACATGACTCATGCGGCGTTACCTTGCTCTGAGGCGTTCCATGTAAGGCTTGAAGTGCAAGCGAGAGCGCGGAACGAGCGACAAAGAAGCACAATCGGACGTTGACACGTTCAACTATCGTCAGTAAACCGACTTTTACAGACAACCAATTTTTTTTTGACAAATATTTACTAAACCGCCTACATTGACAGTAAATTAAGGACAGTAAATCTTTCATTAAAAGTATATTTCTAAAGTGTTCGCAAACATAAAAACCATACATATTTTCTACGTTTTTTTGTAGATATATATTTTATATCTGCAGGTTCTATGAACATCTAATCTATACTAATATTATAAAACTGAAGAGTTTGTTTGTTTGTTTGAATGCGCTAATCTCAGGAACTAGTGGTCCGATTTGAAAAATTATTCGTAGTTAGATAGCCCATTCATCGAGGAAGGCTATATACCATCTTGCTAAGACCAACAAGAGCGCAGCACTGCGGGTAAATCCGCGGAGCACAGCTAGTACTAACTAAAGGTATTTCTAATCTAAAAAGTTATCCATTTCAGTATCTAAGTGTTTATTAATTGATGATACAAAAATATATTTTTGAATATACGAGATCATGAAAATTCAAAATACTCGGATTTTCCTAGATCAAAATGGCAAATGGCAAATCACGTAACTAAAGCCAGATTATAATTCTATTTTCCAAGATTTTCCGTTTCGAAAAGCGTTGATCTTGACATTGTAAAATAATAAAACTTCCATTTGTATATGGATGGCTTATTTCTATAAAAATAAATCAAAATAGCTTTAAGATTGCTTATGGAGAACGACATAATTGAAAGATTTAAAGGTTTATATTTTTTATCACTTATTTTTGATACTTTTGTAATTTATATTTGACTAGCTTTTCGCCCGCGGCTTCACCCGCGTTTTCAAAGAAAAACCCGCATAGTTTTCGTTCCCCGGGGATTTCCGGGATAAAACCTATCATACCTATGTTCCGGGGTAAAAAGTAGCCTATGTCCTTTCTCGGGTATCAAAATATATTCCTACCAAATTTCATGCAAATTGGTTAAAGTTTAGGCGTGATTGAGTAACAGACAGACAGACAGAGTTACATTAGTATGGATTACTTCGATATTTTTAATGTCGAAGTGAAAGTACACAAAAATGGAATAACTTTGTATCAAGATAATATATAAAGAAAAATTATAATAGATTCTATTTACGTGAAATAATCTTTTTCCATTATAAGATACTAGCTTTCCGCCCGCGGCTTCGCCCGCGTTTAAAAAGGAAACCCGCATAGTTCCCGTTCCCGTGGGATTTCCGGGATAAAACCTATCCTATGTCCTTTCCCGGGTATCAAAATATCTCTATACCAAATTTCATGCAAATTGGTTCAGTAGTTAAGGCGTGATTGAGTAACAGACAGACAGACAGAGTTACTTTCGCATTAATAATATTAGTATGGATTATTGTCATTTATAATTGAAAATACATAATACGTATGTACGTATATGGTGACAAAAAAGTGGATTTAACCTTTTTTTAGTGAGTACATTATCGATGTCAGTTTTATACATAATTTTTAATGTCCAAAAATGGACTGTACAATATAATACCATTAGCAATGAATAAAGTTTTGTAGACTTGATACCTTTGATGTTCTATATTAATAACTAGATTTCCGCCCGCGGCTTCGCACGCGTTTTCAAAGGAAAACCCATAGAGTTCCCGTTCCCGTGGATTTCCGGGATAAAACCTATCCTATGTGTAATCCAAGTTATCCTCTATATGCGTGCTAAATTTCATTGTAATTGGTTCAGTAGTATTTGCGTGAAAGAGTAACAAACATCCATACATCCATACATCCTTACAAACTTTCGCCTTTATAATATATATTAGATGAACGAAAAGCATCCTTTATCAAATGATTGATCCAACATAACATGTTAGGTGGACCAATCGTTTAATAGTAGATAATAGTTAATCTTCTTTTGCCTTAATTTTAAAAATTCTATATCTATCTAGTTCAAAGAATTCTAATCACGTATTCGAAGTAAATTCGCCAGCCTTCCAGTAGGTCCGTAACCAGACTAGTCACGAACATATCGTCAAGATGGAAGACTTTATCCAGAACAGTGGTAGTATCCTGTTTAAGCCATAAAATACTCACTCTTTAAGGTATGCAGGCCGTAATCCGATATCTGGAGCACCCATCGTCTGTCAACCAGACAGTTACTCGACGTCAGGTTGCCATGGGAACCGAGCGCGGAGTCATGCAGATATGTCAGACCCCGTAGCAGGTCTGCGACCAGACTGGCCACGAACATGTCGTCAAGATGTAGGTCTCTATCAGCCAGAACGGTTGCAAGGGAGCCGCGGGAACAGTATGCTGTGACGATACAGGCCATGCCGGACTCTATGCAGACGCCCACGAACGGGGTCAGGTTCTCGTGGCGTAGTTCTCGCATCTATGGGAAAAAGAAGATTTAAAAATAATTTGTTGAATAATCAAAGTGTATATATAGATGTTACGATTAATAGTATTCGTCAAATTGGTGTTAGGAAGTTATTTTTAAACAAGGATAGGTACCAAAAACGGCGAAATTCTCAAGTCGTAGCTTTTTTATATAAGAATTTCTTAATATATCGCAGTCAACAAATGTAATGCAACTTTTTTATCTTCATATGTACCAAATATAAACTGATATTAATACCAAGAACACTATCGACAAACAACTGCATAGTTCAAACGCAATATTCACGTTCTGTATACTCATAAAAGTTATTAACAAAAACATTTCAGTGATGTTGTTTATTCTCTACAATTCCCTAGAACGTAATTTTCGTTTCGCTCCAAGCTCCGAGTATGTAATAGAGAAAAATTCGTGAAGCGTAGTGAATATTATATTTACAAGATTGAAAATTGAAATTGAGGCATCTTCAAAAACATTTTTGTAAATAATTTGAAATTATATGGACCTTAGTTGAAGAACCTATACTTACTAATATTATAAAGCTGAAGAGTTTGTTTCTTTGAACGCGCTAATCTCAGAAACTACTGGTCCGATTTGAAAAATTCTTTCGGTGTTAGATAGCCCATTTATTGAGAAAGGCTTTATATCATCATGCTAAGACTAACAGGGTCGGAGCAATGCGGATGAAACCGCGGAGCACAGCTAGTATTACATAGATGAGACTTTAAAAATAGAAGCGATAATATTAAAACTATAACCAATTACGATAATTTATAAAAACAGATGCCTGGTAGAAACAAAATAAGATTAAAAATATGTAAGAAAAGTGAAATTTATTCATGGATGCTCGTGTTTTAATCTTAAGCAATAGCCAATAGAGATTGACTTAAAAGCAATAACCTTTGAGAGGATTACGTAAGAAATTTCAGTTGAAAGGTTCATTATCAATGTCCAATCCAGAACTCCTTCAGGCAACTTTCAATTTATTATATCAGCCAAAATAAACCCGCGTAAAGGACGTTAATATTATGTATTATGTATGAAAGTTAACGAAGTTTTGAGGAACAGTCATGAGGATGAAACAGTGTTCCATATTCAGTTTTTCCACGTATAAATATAGGTACATATCTAGATTAATTTAAATTAAATATGAATATAGCTTTTTAGGTGAACATGCTACAATTTAGAATACAGTCTAATGTTTACCTATGTAAAAATAAATAAAAAAGTGGTTTTATTTCTCCAAGATTGTTTCACTGAAATCTATATGAAAATATAGTTTATTCTATATGTAGGGTAAATTGTTCAAAGCCCAAATGTTGTATTTTAGTTTTATATTCGAGTTACTCTCAAAAAGCTGTTTTCAACTATATTAATTAGCCTCACAGATCATAAATAAGGTATTAAAGTATTTAATTATATTTCAAGTTTATTTGAATAACATATATCTTCTTATATGTATATAGAAATGAATCGCAAGATGTGTTGGTAAGCGCATAACTCGAGAACGGCTAAACCGATTTCGATAATTCTTTTTTTATTATATTCCTTGAAGTACGAGGATGGTTCTTATGTAGAGAAAACGTAAACATGTACCACGGGCGAAGCCGGGGCGGACCGCTAGTAATTAATAAATAGAGCCCAAATTTCTATCCACGTGTTATCTAGCTTTCTATTAAAATCTATACTAATATTATAAAGCTGAAGAGTTTGTTTGACTGAACACGGCAATCTCAAGAACTACGGGTCGAATTTGAAACATTATTTCAATATTGGATAGATTAGGAGCGGAGCAATGCGGGTAAAACCGCGCAGCACCTCTATATAAATCTAGTTATGTAGTAATTATTATAAACATGCATTTTCAAAAGAAACAAGAATAAATAACGATATTAAATTTCTACAAATAAAAGTCCTCTTTTAAGAAGAACTGAATAAATACAAGACACGCCTGCGTTTAAAATTGTGTTCAGTTTTCTGGTTTCATTTAAACTTTTCGGTACTTTGTGGTCGCCTTTTGTAAATAAATCATGATAATAATAAAAAGACGTTGTTATTATGAAACGTACATATATGAATAGGAATTACAAAAAATCAATTGTGTGTTAAAACTTTTATATGTAGAATTTCATTCGAAAAATACGATTTACAAAATGTCATGTAATATCTTATATATAAAATTCTCGTGTCACAATGTTAGTCTGCATACTCCTCCGAAACGGGTGGACCGATTCTCATGAAATTTTCTGTGCATATCGGGTAAGTCTGAGAATCGGCCAACATCTATTTTTCATATGTACCACGGGCGAAGCCGGGGCGGACCGCTAGTATTATATAAAACACTGTCCTGCAGAAAATGACAGGGCAAAACTAGTATACAAAACTTAGTAAACTCTCAAGTTTACACAATTCACGTTTTAATTCAGGAATTGTGTCACGTTATACAAAGACTGTGGATTATATTGGAACAAAAGACTAAAAAGTTCAGTTCTTTTCATCCGAATCTTGATCTAAGTAATCTTTTTATAAAAAATCTTTTTATCCGGGTCTTTATGAATATTAAACATCGATTTCCAATACTAAGAATAGACGCGGTCAAACAAATAGCATAAGTATATGCATTTGAAATTAATTCAAAAGACAAAATTAAGTTTTAAATATATGCTACGAAAACTTGTGAATCTACTTGTAATGGCCATATTCAATTTGCTATATTGAATAACAAATGCTGGTTACGTCAAAACTGCTCAACGGATTTTGATATTTATTCCAAAGAACACTACACTACTACACTACACTACACTATAGAGGCACTTAATATTTCACGACGTACAACTAAATTAGTTTCAACAAGTTAAATAGCATAAGTTTAATTTTATTACACGTGATTCCGCAATTTTGTTGCTCAAAATTTGTAACACCACTAAATTTAAAGTGAACAGCTTTAACTTTAACTATAATAGAACATGAAAAATAAATATGTAATACAATGTATATTTTGAATAATATACTATTATTACCCAGAGTTCTTATGAAACAAATTTAAAATTCGCAAATTCGAATAAAAAATGCATTTTTAGTAGAAACTGTTTTAGGCGCTTTGAGAGTTAAATTTCAAGGTCACGTCATTGCAATACGGTCACGTAATGGAGTAAGGCGACGATTTAAGCATCTTGTCAAAGAAGTTTCACTTCTGCCACGTGTGCTCGGCACACACTCTTTTTTGCTCTGTTTAGAGTTAAAAATGACTCAATCATATCAACTTTATGTGAAAGTAACGTAGGAACAATTATTAACTAATTTAATTTGCGCTGAAAATTATAATTCACTAGCGGTCCGCCCCGGCTTCGCCCGTGGTACATGTTTACTTTTTCTCTACATAAGAACCATCCTCGTACTTCAAGGAATATAATAAAAAAAGAATAATCGAAATCGGTTCAGCCGTTCTCGAGTTATGCGCTTACCAACACATTTTGCGATTCATTTTTATATATAAGAAAGAAGATTAGATAAGTTTAACAGAACATATTAGGAAGCTGTATAACCAGTAGTATATCAGAAATCAGGTCATATTTCATCTCAAAGTGACGAAAATAATTAAGCTAGCTTATAATATAGATTGAAAAGACCAAATACTAACAGTAATGCGTACCTAATAAAATAAAAATTTATAGAAAACGTCGAAAGATAAAATCTGAGCTTTTGAAGATATTAGGCCAAAGATATTTCCAAAGGGCAGCTTATAATAAAAATAAACTCATAACAGATGTGACAATTTATGAATATTGGAATCAAATATAGGTAACTTTAATGTTTTGGTATATTTTTTGGACGCAAATAGCATAAAATTAGTATAAAACTAGCTTTCCGCCCGCGGCTTCGCCCGCTTTGTCTAAAACATAATAAATTATATAGGTACTACAACTTTCCTCTTGAATCACTCTATTTCAAAAAACCGCATAAAAATGCGTAGTTTTCAAGATTTAAGCATACATAGGGACATAGGGACAGAAAAAGCGACTTTGTTTTATACTATGTAGTGATATCGAAATCCAATGATTTTGTTTTACTCGGAAAATGCTTTATCGATATTCAAACAAGAACAACACACAATTAGAATTTACTCACAATTAGATATTTTTTAAAAGGCATTTGTCATTTCAACCCTTATTTATAACAAATAATAATTACTTCTTGTTTCAATTAACAGCACTTAAGTATAGGTTTTTCAATTACAGAGGGTTAAACAATTTCCTTGCGAAGTTTGGAAGTGTTAAACGCCGGATTAATTAATATAATTAATAAATCGTTTGTAACCAGTTTTAAAAGCCTTGATGTCTAAATTTAAATGTTTTCAATTAAATGTAGTTTATCAAAAGTACAAAATAAAGTATTTTTTGGTGTCAACAATGCAGATATCACGATATAGGTAGGTATGTATGTACATGTATATTGAATCAAAAAATAATCACTACATAGTATAAAACAAAGTCGCTTTCCCTGTCCCTATGTCCCTATGTCCCTATGTCCCTTTGTACGCTTAAATATTTGAAACTACGCAACGGATTTTGATGCGGTTTTTTTTAATAGATAGAGTGTTTCAAGAGGAAGGTTTATATGTATAATAACATCCATTAAATAGTGGAGAAGTACTGTTATTTTTGAGGTTTCTAATGTGATGTCGTAAAAAATTACATTTCTTCCGCTTACATTGCAAACGCAGGCTGAACCCTACGAGTTGAAAATAATGTACTAAGTATTATACACATTGAAAAGGTCTACAGAAAAGTCCGCGATGGTATATGTCTATATCTTATGGATAACCCATAATAACTTTCTTTTGTCATTTACTTTTTACGACAAATAATGGCTAATTTTCGATGCGATTTTAACTAATACAGCATTAATCCTTAACCAATTAAATACCTTCAATACATTGTTCATTTAATATAGATCTACATATATGGCCCTTTACACCGTACGATTTAACTGAATATTTTCGAAGATATTACAGATTTAAAAATTGCGGGACGTAGCGTTTGCGGCGGTACCGGCCGGCCGCCCGGCTATATATTTTTTACCCGTGCGAAGCCGGAGCGGGCTGCCATGTTTTTATATACAACGTTCACAGTTTTTATTATATTTCTGTAGTGTATTTAGTATCAGCATTGCACCCGTGCGAAGCCGGGGCGGGTCGCTAGTTTTCTTATAAAGCAGAAAAATAGTATCAATAAAGTTCTACCCGTTTACAAAAAAAAATTGCAATGATATAAACTCATATTATAATTATACCGTTATTTGGTTTGCTCTCAGTTAATAAACTAATATTTCGATCGTTGGATAATAAAAATCACTTCATAGTATAAAACAAAGTCGCTTTTTCTGTCCCTATGTCCCTATGTTTGCTTAAATCTTTAAATCTTCGCGATTGATTTTGATACCTACTGTTTTCTTTAATAGATAGAGTGATTCAATAGGAAGGTTTTAGTATATAATTTATTAGATTTAAGTCAAAGCGGGCGACGCCGCGGGCGGAATGCTAGTAAACAAACAAATCTAAATTGCTCCCTAAACATACAATTGGAGGGAATCAAAGATGCTATCAACGAATAAGCTGTATATCGAAGTTCTTATCCAATTAGAAGCAGCTAACAGGCGTATTGTATCTGTGTATAGTTCAGAACTCCAAATCTCAAACAGCTTTAGATATAGTAAGACTTGAACGAAATACTGAGAATGTTACTGAGATTCTGTTCCGAAGGCTAATCTGAATTCGTTATCGGACTTCCGTGAACAATAAGTACTTATGTTACCTATTTAATATTTAAGAATATCGGAAAAGGATTACGTGTAATCGATATTAATTGAGAACCGAATTTCTCAACGGATTTGAATACAATATGTAAGTTTATTATCTACTAGCGGTCCGCCCCGGCTTCGCCCGTGGTAACTGGTACATATTTACGTTTTCTCTACATAAGAACCATCCTCGTACTTCAAGGAATAGGTATAATAAAAAAAGAATTATCGAAATCGGTTCAGCCGTTCTCGAGTTATGCGCTTACCAACACATTTTGCGATTCATTTTTATATACAGGGTGTAATCGTTAAGTGTGCACAGGCGATTTTTCCGTAAGTATTACAGATAACAAAAAACTTTAAACTGATATCGAAAGTATTTAACCTAATGAGTAAAATGGCGGTAATAAATTTTTAAAAATGAATCGAGAAATATAAAAAAAAATATCTTTAAACCCTCCCATACATGAAGTATGAAATATGAATATCCCATATACATATAATATGAAAGATTTTAGCTTTCTTTTTCTTTTTTTGGTTTTCTGCTTTAATTACTTCGCAAATTTGAATAGAATAGAATAGAATAGAATAGAATAGAATAGAATAAGAATTTATTCGCAGTAAAATCAAACACATAAACAAAAAAAAATACACAAGAAAAATAACAGTTTACTACGAAAAGGCTATGGACTCAGCATATGGTGGAAGCAATGACTAAAAGGCCAGTGCTTTCACCGCTGTTTTTCAGCCATAGCCTGTTGTAGCCACAAATGTCACACGAGTTGATACAACAAAAATTTTGTTATTATTAAAATAAAAGTATATATAATTTGAAGTGACATTTTCCACGTTTTTCCGGACATTTTCACGCATTTTCCGGATATTTTCCGGGAATTTTCCGGACATTTTCCGGACATTTCCCAGGCATTTTCCGGGGATTTTCCAGGCATTTCCACGCATTTTCCGTACATTTTCACGCATTTTCCGGGTATTTTCCAGATATTTACCAGGCATTTTCCGGACATTTCCCTGTAAATGTCTGGAAAATGTCTGGAAAATCCCAGGGAAATCCCCGGAAAATGCCTGGGAAATTCCCGGAAAATAACCAGAAAATGCCTGGGAAATTTCTGGAAAATATCCGGAAAATGCGTGGAAATTTCCGGAAAAACCGTGGAAAATGCCTGGAAAATCCCTGGAAAATGCGTGAAAATGTCCGGAAAATATCCGGGAGAAGCGCGGCAAATGCTCGGAAAATCCCCGGAAAATGCCTGGGAAATTCCCGGAAAATACCTGGAAAATATCAGGAATATGCGTGAAAATGTCCGGAGAATGCGTGAAAATGTCCGGGAGAACCGTGGAAAATGCTCGGAAAATCCCGGGAAAATGCCTGGAAAATTCCCGGAAAATACCTGGAAAATGCGTGGAAAATTCCGGAAAAACCGAAGGAAAATGCCTGGAAAATATCCGGAAAATGCGTGAAAATGTCCGGAAAATTCCCGGGAAATGCCTGGGAAATATCCGGAAAATGCGTGGAAATTTCCGAAAAAACCGTGGAAAATGCCTGGAAAATCCCTGGAAAATGTCCGGAAAATATCCGGAAAATGCGTGAAAATGTCCGGGAGAAGCGTGGAAAATGCTCGGAAAATGCCTGGGAAATTCCCGGAAAATATCCGGAAAATGCGTGGAAAATTCCGGAAAACCCGTGGAAAATTCCTGGAAAATATCCGGAAAATGCGTGAAAATTTCCGGAAAATTCCTGGAAAATATCCGGAAAATGCGTGAAAATTTCCGGAAAATTCCTGGAAAATATCCGGAAAATTCCGCAAAACCCGTGGAAAATTCCTGGCAAATATCCGGAAAACGCGTGGAAAATTCCGGAAAACCCGTGGAAAATTCCTGGAAAATATCCGGAAAATTCCTGGGAAATTCCCGGAAAATGCCTGGGAAATGTCTGGAAAACGCGTGGAAATTTCCGGGAAAACCGTGGAAAATGCCTGGAAAATCCCTGGAAAATGCGTGAACATGTCCGGAAAATATTCGGAAAATGCGTGAAAATGTCCGGGAGAAGCGTGGAAAATGCTCGAAAAATCCCGGAACCGGAAAATACCTGAAAAATGTCTGGAAAATCCCCGGAAAATGCCAGGGAAATGCTCGGAAAATCCCCGGAAAATGCGTGAAAATGTCCGGAAAAAGCGTGGAAAATGCCACTTCAAATTTGCGAAGTAATTAAAGCAGAAAACCAAAAAAGAAAAAGAAAGCTAAAATCTTTCATATTAAATGGGATATTCATATTTCATACTTAATGTATGGGAGGGTTTAAAGATAATTTTTTTGATATTTCTCGATTTATTTTTAAAAATTTATTACGGCCATTTTACTCATTAGGTTAAGTACTTTCGATATCAGTTTAAAGTTTTTTGTTATCTGTAATACTTACGGAAAAATCGCCTGTGCACACTTAACGATTACACCCTGTATAAGAAGATTATAATAGGATTATGTGTAAGCGACTTTTGACGGTTGTCAAGGAAGGTAAGAGAATAATGTATAAATCGATAATTTTTTTACTGGTATTTGATAATATATAAGCATGTAAGAATTTTCGTATGTATTCGAGACCACAATTGCAGATTATAAAAAATTACTACCTCAATTCCATATCTATATTAAAACTTATTAAAATAATAACAACAAAAATAAGAGCAGAAAAAAATGTCGAGTATCTACACATCACTTTTCCGTGAACAAATGTTTGAATTTTAATTAAAAATTTACACACTTTTAGTGCTTTTATAGAGTAACATCTGTGAGTAACATTTATTTGCTGTATGTCATCTATCCCCACCCCCACAGACTGTCAGAAAGTTACAACAAGCCATGCAACAAGCCCTGTCAATATTTGTTGACATTTCATTAAATGCCCGGTTTCTGTATCATATTCCAATTTACTTTCGAACGGTTGGATTTTTCATGGTTTTATTTTAATACTTAGATTTTTTTACAGTATGTGTTTGCAACGAATTAAATTTTCTTCGGATTTTGTTTTATCTTATAAAATTCATGTATATAATATGTTACAGTTATAGTATATTTTGTTTATTCTTCTCCTTTTTGCTGAGATTAATCTCCAAAGGTAGTCAATCACTTTTTTTCCACTTACATTATAAAAATAATATAAAACAACTAGATTTCCGCCCGCGGCTTCGCCCGCGTTTTCAAAGGAAAACCCGCATAGTTCCCGTTCCCGTGGGATTTCCGGGATA
>CAJQZN010041286.1:24155-83480 GCA_907164685.1 Colias eurytheme
GAGTAACAAACATCCATACATCCATACATCCATACATCCATACATCCATACATCCTTACAAACTTTCGCCTTTATAATATTAATAGGATAATTTGAGATTAAGATGTTTTGCTCAGTTTTGTTACCTATTTGTTTTTCATTTACTTAATTTCATTAAAATCGCTTCATACATCAGCGTGAAAAGTACACATACTTCCATATCTACAGAATTAAATTTCGTCATAAATAGTACAACGCATACGCTGTTTTTGATAATATAATAATATCTAAGGGTACATTATTCATGACTTGAGCTTCTGATATCCAAAAACAACTTAATTATTTATTCATTCTGAAAGGGAGATGGATTCTGTCGCAAAATCAACAGCTTTAAAGCTTTTGAAATATTGCTCCCGTATGCTAATAACTAATTATATTTATAATATTAAGTATAAATTCAAAATATTTATAGTTATACTAGCTTTCCGCCCCGGCTTCGCCCGTGGTACCTACATGTTTAAACTATCCTATCTCTCAAGTTGGATCGAACTACACAGTACACATGGTGTGCGAATTTTATTATTATTGGTTAAGTGGTTTAGGAGTCCATTGAGGACAAACATTGTGACACGAGATTTATATATATTAAGATTTGCGCGGCGATCAGCAAGTTAAATCACGTATCTCCCAATTCGTGTAACTATATTATAGTACCTTTGACGGCAAGATGAAATTGGAAGAGACTAAAATAACACACGCTAAAATATACTTCTATGAATAAGAAATGTCCACTTAATCTAAAAAGTATACCTATAGATCACATCCCATCATCTCTATTATGCAGTCGTATTCGCAGTAGGTACGTCGTCGTCTTCGTCGTCGTAGAAAAAACCGCTACCAAATCCGTTGAAATCATCATCATCATCTCAAGCAAGCATTATGTAGTATGCAGGCATTTTATTTTTTATTATTTATTTAATTTTTTTTTTTGCGCTATCCTTATACATACTTCTTACATTTCATTTGCTACCAGGTTGCCTGGCAGAGCTTGCTATGTAGCAATAAGGCCGCCTATTGTGCAAAATAATAGTACCTACCTAACCTACCTTATTATAGTGTGTAAGATTTACGTACATTTTTTTGTACAATAAAGTATTATAAATAAATAAATAGACTGTACACTGTCTTGACTGTACACTGCATAACCTACATGTATAAGTTTATAATATAGCGCCTTCTGAAGGTAGCTCACATTTTCGAGCGAGGTACCAAAGGAACTAACGCCAAGATGCCTTTCTATGCATTATAAATTAGCTTTCTCCAAGGTTTATTCCTATTAGTATGACGTTATTAACAGTATTATGAAATAATGCAAGTTTCACAAATTGTGACGAAATTCTCTAGTTCTAGGAAATTACTAAAATGTTTATAAATTATAATACATTATTTCAACGATATAAGAATAATCTTGCTGTTTCTCAAAATTCATAATAAAGTTAACTATTTTTGGATTAAATTCATCATTATACAATATTAAATTTATAACATTTTGTTCGTACAAATCTAAACCTCATTTATTTGTAATGAAACATAAAATTTTCAGCCTTTATTGTTGATAAGTGAAAAGCTATGGTTGAATTCATGCTGGCCTAATTATTGTACATATTATCATGATTTTTTCATACAAAGTTATTTATTGATATGCTACCTATGTAATAAATAGTAATTGAAAACGTATGATTTCATTGTTACTGTCAGAAATTAATCAGCTCCGATTCTCTCAATTTTATAGTTGTTCAAATAAGTTGCATAGATATATGTAAAGAGGTGCATATTTACTGAAATGAAATAAAACTTTTTAGCGCGTTGAAACTTTTAATGAAGACAAAAAAAATTGGTTTTTTGTAAAGTAGGTTTACGATCGAGATGTTTACGTGATAAACTGATAACATAATGCAGTGGCAGCGCTCGAGATGAGACGGGAGATCGGTCCGTCTCTCTCTCGTTATACCTGCGATCGCGCTTTGGTGTGACATAAGTTTCTGAACATTTCACCCGACTAAAACGATTTTAAAAACGTTATCACGTCAAAAAATGACCTATATATATGAGAAAATTGTATCTATACTTTTTAGGTATAAAAAACGAACCATAAATTCAACTTTTATACTTAAATTGAATTTTTAGTAAGTTATAACATTCCGTAAAGAAGGTAGTTTTCATAAAAACAATACAATTTAAATACAAGCTTTCACACTAAAATGTGTTTGAATAATATATGAATTTCCATTCAATATACTCCAACAATTGTTCAACAATTGTGTTCAAAATTCATGGAATACCGCTGCGAGTTACTGGCGTCACTAACTTGCAAATATTTAATTACCTCAGGCCAGTGTACAGTCAAATGGCTTCATACATGTGTTACGTAATAAAAACAGGAATTCATGATACATTGAAACATCATAATTTGTACCAGAATAAGATAGTAAAGAAAATATCATAGAGCTTTTATTCCATTATTTATTAAGTAGGCTATCTTTCCGCACACGGCTTCGCCCGCTTTGTAGAAAAATTAACAAATTATATACTCAAACCTTCCTCAAGAACCATTCTATCTATTGCAAAAACTTCATCACAATCCGTTACGTAGTTTAAAAGATTTAAGCATATGTACATAGGGATATAGGGACAGAGAAAGCGACTTGGCTTTAAAGTTTAAACTATGTAATGATAGTTACGTAACAATGTGGTTTTTATTCATAGATAATGTTCGTTTTACCACAGATAATGTAATAAACTAAGGTACTGTCAATATCCCACACATATCTTCTTAATATATATAAATCTCGTGTCACAATGTTTGTTCTCAATGGACTCCTAAACCACTCAACCGATTATAATAAAATTCGCACACCATGTGCAGTCGATCAATGTCATGTCATGTCGATCCAACTTGAGAGATAGGATAGTTTAAACATGTAGGTACCACAGGCGAAGCCGGGGCGGACCGCTAGTAATATAATATAATAAGATTTCACTTACAAAATACGCAAATAATGCGACTTTGCCATTCCAATTCGTAATGTAATGAAATGAGCTTAACCCTAGAACCGTACCCATATTAAAATTTCATTAACGGTACCCAGGGGTACAAGTGTACCCCTATGAAAAAAACAAGATTACAAAAAGATTATTAACTCTTATTAAATGTTATTAAGGTCATCTTAACATTCATTTAGGTCCTAATAATTTAATTTATCATGGCATTTTTATATTTTTTCTACAATTTACACACACTTTACGTTGGTGATCAAAATACATTAAAAGTTTTCACTTCCTGCACTGTTTGCGGGACTGACGGAATTTTAACGTGGATATTCACAGTTACATCACAGATTTTGAAACAGCAGTGGTCCCTGCAGTTATTGGTAATTGTTGCCCTAAAATATCTCCATTACTTATTTGTAGAGACATTGGCAAAGTTATGTACTGAAATCGTTTTTCTAGGTGAAGTTTTTTATAATAAAAAATGAAAATTTTTTCGTCAGGTTCATATTTTGATACCTCACCAAGTACCAGCTCTTCTTGTTATTCCACCTCCCACAAAAAATCAAAATTCATCCATCATTTGCCATCAAAAAAAGAAAATGAATAACTCAGGTATTCAAATCATGCAGCAAATCATAAATTTGTTGAAAATACAAATTCCTACACTATTTAACAATAACAGTATGTATATAACATGAATGTAAAGTAAACTTATAATTGTACATTAAATTTATCAATAAAAAATATAAAATAAAACGTCCAAAAGGCGAAAAAATAAAATAAATGAACCTTAAAATAGTTACGTTCGTAGTACCCAGGGGTACTGGTGTACCCCGACAGGTTCGTACGACGTGTTCTCAATAGCTTGACCACTGATCGAATACGGTATCTACGTGTCTCCTCATCCCCGACAAATACACGAACGCGCAAAAGAAACCGTTGTTTAGAAAAAAAGATATTGAAGATTTTCTGATTTTTTTTTCATTTGTACCCCAGGGTACGGTTCTAGGGTTAAGCAGACAGATGAACAAAAATTCGCTACAAGTTCCCATATATTTTCACACGCGCGTAATTAAAATACTTATTTATAAAAAGATTAAAGTGGATTGCAATCAATTTATTTATTTAAAATAGCAACACTTCCCAGCGCTTGGCCACAGAGAGATAAATAGTGCTATTCATTAATTTGCTTTCATATTAATTTGTATATTGATTTTTATTATTAATATATTTATCCATACTAATATTATAAATGCGAAAGTAACTCTGTCTGTCTGTCTGTTACTCAATCACGCCTTAACTACTGAACCAATTTGCATGAAATTTGGTATAGAGATATTTTGATACCCGAGAAAGGACATCGGATAGGTTTTATCCCGGAAATCCTACGGGAACGGGTTTTTCTTTGAAAACGCGGGCGAAGCCGGGGCGGGTCACTAGTATTATATAAAGCTGAAGAATATGTTTGTTTGCATGAACGCGCTAATCGAAACATCCACGCGTCCGATTTGAAAGAATATTTCACTGCTACTGCTAGATAATCCACTTACTAGGAAGGCTATAGGCTAATCATCATATTAAGACCAATAAGAGCGAAACAATGCAGGTAAAACCGCAGGGCACAGCCAGTTTATATAAAAATCAATCATGATAAGTACCAAAATTAGCGTATACAATAAATAAATATGAGGCTTATCGTTTAATGAATAACACCCGTATTCACAAACGTTACTGTGAGGTCTCATAGTAGGCATGGACGCATAGGGGTAGCAAAATCATTTCACAAACAATACTTAAGTGGTGAAGCGCACTATGCGCTCGATAAACTGAACGCACAGCTAAGCAACTTCGATAGCTACTTTAAACAACGCATAGTAGACCAAAAACAGGCCACGTGTACAAAACGAGTGAAGTTATATTATTTTGTCGTCTTATTTTGTTGTTACTTTCGACCTCAAAATGGATTATAGCAGTGAAGAAGAATTCGATTATTATATTAACGATAGGATATTTGAACAAAGGACAATAATAACAAGAAAAGTGGTACGGGACTTTTAAGATCCTTTTGATTACTATAGTTCGGAAGAGTTTAGAAAACGTTATAGATTTTCGAAAGATGTTTATCATGTTCTTTTGCCACTAGTTATTAATTATTAATGAATTAATAAAATTGACTGAAAGAGGCTTACCAGTACCGCCAATGTATCAACTGCTGATAGCTATAAGGTTTTATTCCTCCGGAAGTTTTCAGGTAAGTTTTAAGAAAACACTTACCTATTTATAATTTACAAATAAGTAATACATTATTGTATCAAAGAACCTAACAGTAGGTACAGTTTCAAGAATTTTATTTATTTTATTTTATTTTATTTTTTACATACATAGATTCCTTACAGCTATTTGTATTACAATTTTTATAATTAACTTTAACAAAACAATACGCCAATAAAAAGGAATACCAATAATAAGACAATTAATGTGACAGTAGTTTAACATTAATTATAACAATGACAAAGTGGAAAAAATTAATATATATATATATATATATATTTTTTTTTTTTTTTTTTTTTTGGACATGGTATACAAAAAAGAGGAAAACGTACCCATTATAGAATGTTTGGTATGGATGTGTGAGTGTGTGTACTGTGTGTGTAGTGTATAATGGTGTAGTGTGGTGAGATTGTGTATGGTAAACTAAGAAATTATTGAATTGGTGATGTCTGTTACTGCTTTTTTAAAACTGTTACGGGAGAGATGAAATATGTCAACACTTGAAAATTTCTTGTTGTAAATATCAGGTAGACGGAAGAGTGTAGAATTTTGCAGGTGTTTGGTTGAAGCGAGGGGAACCTTTAATAGTTGGCAATGCCTTGTTCGTAATGACGGTGCTTGTAGTGATATATTACCGAGAATATTTGGACAGTCCAGTCTATTACGCATTATGTCGTAAAGCAGCATCATGTCGATAATATCTCTCCGTTGTTCGAGTGTATTGATCCTTTGGAGAGAGCATCCTTCAAGGTAATTAGCACAAGAGGTCTTCGATATAAAATTAAGTTTCCTAATAAATATTTTTTGAATATTTTCCAAGCGGTCAATATAACAGCGATAAGAGGGACGCCAGATCGGACTCGCAAATTCTAGTACGCTTCGCACATACGAAAAATACAGCACTTTTAAACATAAGATATCTGTGAATGCATCACAAGTCCGAAGTATGAAACCTAAATTTTTGTACGCTTTTTGTATAATAAATTCAACATGATCGTTATGCGTAAGTTTAATGTCATGAATAACACCCAAGTCTCTAACCTGTGTTGTTCTTTCGAGTGATGCATTGTTTAGCTTGTAATTGAAATTAATAACATCCTTTTTTTTCCGGGTAAAAGTAATTAATTGGCATTTGTTTATATTAATAGATATTTTATTAGTTTTGTAATACAGTGTCAGTCGATCGAGATCGCCTTGCAGCTTAATACAGTCTTCTAGACTGTTGATTTTTTTGTAAAGTTTTTTATCGTCTGCAAATACAAGGAACTTGGAATCAAGAAAACATTCAGATAAATCGTAAAGAAATACGTTATATAATAAGGGGCCGAGATGCGAACCCTGCGGTACACCGGATGTTACTCTAATAAAGTTTGATCGGAATCCACCGATAACTGTAGCTTGATGACGATTCTTTATGTATGATTCAATCCATAATTCATCCATAATTTTTCAGAATTAAGTATAATATGTAGGTAATAATTTATAATCTTCATTTACAGATGGTTACAGGAGATCTTATAGAAGTGAGCGAGCCGTCAGTTTCAAGAATTGTTAAAAAGTTCTCTCGGCTCATCTCACATCTGCTTGCACATCTGCATGATAATAAAGCAGTTTATAAATTTCATTGGCATTTACTCCTGTCAAACTCTACCATGAACTTAGCAATAGAAATGGACCAATCACATGCCGCCATTTTACGCAGTGCGTTTGCTTTGCCAAGCATTACTTAAGTTTTGTCTATGAATAGAAAGGCTCGATGATTGGAACGCACTGAGAAGTGTTACCCTTTGCACAGTGTTGATGCTTTACTTAGGGAAGTACTGTTTGTGAATACGGGTGTAATTGTATTCTTGGCAAAATATTGAATTGGAATTCAAGCACGATAGAATGTTTGTTTGTTCTAATCTGTGGTTCTAATTATAAAAAGTTATTGTTATACTAGCGGTCGGCCCCGGCTTCGCCCGTGGTACAAATTTCGCAATAAAAGGTAGCCTATGTTCTTTCTCAGGATCTAAAGATTATCTGTGCCAAATTTCATCAAAATCGGTCCAGTAGTCTATGCGTGAAAACCATACATACATACAAACCTTTCCTCTTTATAATATTAGTATAGATTGAGAAATTGATAAGAATATATTTATCAGATATTAATACCATGAACGCCATTATTATTGTAATAATATGCAATAATATCATATTTATAAACCACTTTTGGGTAAATTGGGTAAATAATCCATTAAATCATTAAAATCGATATGTATCAATATGTAAATCTTAAGTATTATTATTTAATACTAGGTTTCCGCCCGCGGCTTCGCTCGCGCAGTCAAAGAAAAACCCGCATAGTTCTCGTTCCCGTGGGATTTTCGGGATTGCGTCATTTTCCCGGGATAAAAAGTAGCCTATGTCCATTCTCGGGTATTAAAATATCTCCATACTAAATTTCATGAAAATTGGTTCAGTAGTTTAGGCGTGATTGAGTAACAGACAGACAGACAGAGTTACTTTCGCATTTATAATATAAATAATATATAATACTAGCGGTCCGCCCCGGCTTCGCCCGTGGTACATATGAAAAATAGATGTTGGCCGATTCTCAGACTTACCCGATATGCACAGAAAATTTCATGAGAATCGGTCCACCCGTTTCGGAGGAGTATGCAGACTAACATTGTGACACGAGAATTTTATATATAAGATAGTAATATAGTATGGATAAGGCAGATACTTTTAAAAATCTTAATAGAAAATTCGAAGAAAATTCTTGAAGTTAAAACTACATTTTAGCACTAAAAGTAATGTCCTAGAGTTGTCATGTTGTAAAAGTGTTAACTTAGCTCAAACAATTTCTGTGCTTGTAATAACTACGAAAGAATGATATTTATCTTGAGTAAATAGATTGTAACAAACTTAATAAGGTTCATTTATTTTGTAAGCTCTATTTATTTTATCTATACTAATATTATGAAGCTGAGTTTGTATGTTTGTTTGAACGCGCTTATGTCAGGAACTACTGTTCCGATTTGAAAAAATATGTGTTAGATAGCCCATTTATAGAGGAAGGTATAGGCTAATATATCATCATACTAAGACCAGCAGTGGCGGAGCAATGCGGGTAGAACCGCGGGGCACAGCTAGTTTATTATACAGGGTGTCCCACTATTGGTATACTAAGCGCGAAGGGTCTTGAAGTCTTGCATGCACTGATCACGTAAAAATACTTAAACAACAAAATTACGGCAAAATTTTTTTGCTAAATTTTTCCTTAAAATTCATGTTTTCTTTTCTTCGCGCAGCCGGCATATAGGTAACGCTTCGCTAATGTGAGCATTTTGTCTATGAAAACATAATCTTAACGATAGCTCCCGTGCGGGTGGCAAAGATGGGCGGGCGGGTTACTTATTTGGGGTGTACACAAAGAGTTTTAAGAATTCATCTATTTGAAAAAAAAATGAATTTGGAATTTTATAAGTATTTTTTACGAACTCAGCGTATGCAAAACTATAACCTCCATTGAGCTTGGAATACCCACGGTGGGACTGTTTTGTATAAAATTCAGTCGATTACAATATAAAACTTTTTAAAATATCGAACTATTGAAAGTTCTACATCTTCAAGCAGGAATCAAATAAATTGAGTTTTATGTACATATTTTTATTACCACATCGAACGTAAAAGATTAACAAATTAGGTATCTTCACAAATTATACCAAATATTACGCTGGTACTTAGGTACTTATACGCAGATATTAAGAAGCTCAAAAATAAAACAAACATAGGCCAAAAAAAAAACATTTATTCATAGACTACAACATAAATAACAATTAACTAAATAACAACAACGAAAAATATAAAAAAGTGCCGAGCACACGTGTCAGAAGTGAAACTTATTCAGATCCAAAGGTACCAAAATCGTCGCCTTAGTCCATGACGTGGCTATATTGCCATGACACTATTTTGAAATTTTACTCTCAACGCGCCTAAAAAAGTTTCACTTCAATAATAACATCAGACATCGACGGAAAGATAATATTAACACAATAAAACACATACAAAAGACGTGTGGCACTCGGGGACTGCCGCGGTAAAGCTATTGCATGCTATGCCTTCAAGCTACACCTCCGAGCCCGTCGGAGTGGGGAACGTGAGGTTTTTTCGTTACTGAATTTCTCGATTCGGTCCCCGCTCTTAAGGCCCGCGATAGAAGCTATTCAATAGCTGAATATAGTTTATTGACGCTTTAGGCGCGGGTCATACACAAGCGGCGCGGGCGTGGGCGTGCCAGAAGCGCACCTCTTGAATCTGTTTTGCACCACGTCCTTCTTATACATTTTGTATGAAAGAATTTTGGACAGGCGTCGAGACGGCACGCCACGGTTGTGCCAAATTTGCGCCGCCTTTCCAAAATTATTTCATACAAAATGCCAATAGCGCACCCGATGCACGCCGGCAGCGCGCCCGCGGCGCGCCGCGCCGCTTGTATATGTCCCGCGCCTTAGCTAACTATGTATTATATGTGATCTTAAAAACATTTAAATTTACAATCACACAAACCTGTTTCAACTCCTTCTTAATAGGTCGTGTGACGTCAATATTTTTCTTTCTCAAGCGCTTCACAGCCACAAAGTTACCCCTGAACGAGGCGAGGGTCGTGTGCGCGCGTTTGTTGTCTACCTCTTGAGGTACAGCATCCTAGAAAAAAGAAAATATTTTATTAAGGAAAGGTAAAATTTAAAATACATCTATTTATCTATATTACTAGCTTAGCGCCCGCGGCTTCGCCCGCTCTGTCTAAAACCTAATAAATTATACACTAAAACCTTACTCTTGAAATATGCTATCTATTATAAAAACAGCATCGAAATCCGATGTGTAGTTGAAAACACAGGGATATAATGACAGATAAAGCGACATTATTTTTTAGTTTGTAGTATTTTAATAAAAAATAATTATTAAATATGTTACGAACTGGAGAGCGACTCGACCAATTCGTCTATTTTATTTAAACGTATTTATAAGCAATCAAGCTATCTTCTTATGAAGAGATAACACGAAAAAGTGATCATAAAAAAAATGTGTGCGTGTACTAGTGTACACACGTAAGAAGTGAAACTTCTTTATGACCTTAGTTTTCAAAAAATAAATTACTATATGCAACTTTACAGAAATACGTCGAATCACGCGTGGTAGGGATAAAAAAAATGCCACGCGTAACGAAAAGATGTTACACTAAATTTTTTTCCAACCCCGATAAAGAAGTTTCACTTCAATAATAAAATATAGGTAGCCAACAAAATCTCCATCCAGGTATATAATAACAAGCAAATATCAACAATATTATCCTGATAAGGGATCTCATAGACTCAAAGTGACGTCAGCAACACGCCTCCAAAACTTTCTTTACAAATACAGAAGGTAAGGCTGCCAATAAAGTTTAGTACCCTTGAAGGGACTGAAAATGACGTATCCGGAAAATGGCTAGACCTCAAGTGAAATACATTTATTCATAAAAAATAATTGTTGAAAACATATAACTCGACTCACTACCTCAATTCTAAAGATTACAACGACACCGTCTACGTCAAAATCTATACACCGATTTGAGCTGTAGAACGAGCGTGTGAAGAATACATACATATAAGAAAGTTTGTTAGGATGTATAGATGTATGGATGTATGGATGTTTGTTACTCTTTCACGTAAAAACTACTGAACCGATTACAATGAAATTTAGCACACATATAGAGGGTAACTTGGATTAACACATAGGATAGTTTTTATCCCGGAAATCCCACGGGAACGGGAACTATGCGGGTTTTCCTTTGCAAACGCGGGCGAAGCCGCGGGCGGAAATCTAGTACATACATACGCCCGAAAACATAACCCTTCTAAATTCGCAGTCGGGTAATAAATTAACACCACGCTAGTTACATACAATATGTCTGTCTCTACTTTTATCATTTCTAAACACCTTGAAGTTTTCATTAATATATCAAATCATAAATATCAATTAATATATCATTAATAATCTCAAAAAATAACAATTAGCCTCGAAACAAAAACAAGTCTACAATTTATCAATTCATCAATTCATTAAAAAATTTGGAACATTTAATTTTTGTAATTACAAATTCACCTTCATTTAAATGTCTCTAAAAATGAAAAAATGCTAGCGATTAAAATAACAGCGTTGTTTGTAAACAGGAAAATCGCCAATTTAAATATTATCAATAACAAATAACATTCCTAATGTCAATGTTTATTTAGGACACAATGAAAAATGGTCGATTTTATTTTTCTGTCGTAGAGTATCGTATGAAATAATACTGAAAAATGGTTTGAATTCTAAAGTTTTGCATACGTTTTGGAGCTTTGTTTTACCTGAAGAAAGAATCCTATCCTATCCTACTAATAGGGTAAAAGTGGGATAGATGCCCCACTTTTTGAAATAGCCTCATAATTTAAAAAACATGAATCTTATACGAACACTTTGTATGAATATAGCTAGGTTAATTATCTGTTTTGAATTACTATATATATTTTTAATCCTATCATTTATAGATAATGTGTAATAAATATTTTTGTAGAACACCTTTTTTGAGGATAGATGCCTACCTAGTTGGATAGTTGCCCTACCATGAAAATACTAAGGAGGATAGATGCCTGCAGAGTGGGATAGATGCCTGACATACTCTATAAACGCGAAATCTAATAAAATTAATATGATAAACCAGCAAATGTCAAGTTCACATAGTTGTTCTGTTGTCCAAGAATATACTTGCGCTCGCACTCCTTCTTTTCTTTTGTATTTTCGTGGCGTGGTTCTCCTACAATCAGTATAAGGGCTGATCATTAATAAGTAAGTAAACATAACAAAAAAAAAAGCAAATTAAACGAGTAAAATCGGTTAACATAGAGAAAACCTCTGACGCAATCGGGTAAAAATATAAACAGTACCTGTGATTATCGATACTAACAGGTACATATGTATTGAGGGATAGATGCCCTTAGAGGCCCCTAAGGGCATCTATCCCTCGAAAAAAAAGGGGCAACTATCCTTTTTGATAAGGATAGCTGCCCCAGTAGTTTTTTTATTAAATAAAAACAAAAGAGCCACTATTTTCACTTAGATTTGTACTTAATGAACCAGTGTATAGACATAATAAGAAATATAGTGAAATTTATTAATACTTATAAAGTTATGCAAAGGCAAATATCAACCTTTTTAAATTTTAACGTGTTCGTGAAGTTCGCCGCCGATATTATAACACGCACTAGCGAAACACGTCTTCACCAAACAACAGCTCATGCGTACACGAGGTGCGGGGTGATAGGAGCTCCTATTTAAATCATTAATTCGTAGTCAGGACTCTGGGAAGTGAGGTTTTTTGAAAATGGGGCATCTATCCTAGTGCGGCATCTATCCCACTTTTACCCTACCTATTATAAATGCCAAAGTTTGTGAGGATGGATGTGTATGCTTTATATAATTCATGCTATAAATATATATGTAATAAAGTTTTTTTTTTTCCAACGCAATAATTTTTGCTCACCCACCTTCTTTAAATGAGTTTTCCTTGACCAAATTAATGGCAGTCTGGAAGAGATCGCTGCCTAGCGATAAGGCCGCCATTTGTACATACGTGTATCTGTTTGTTCTTTTTCTGTGTTTTATGTAAATCTTGTGTGTGTGCAATAAAGTATTATCTATCTATCTATCTATCTATGTGTGTGTTCGTTACCCTTTCATGCAAATACTACTGAACCGATTACAATGAAATTTAGTACACGTATAGATGGTAATGGGGTAATTAACGCATAGGATAGGATAGGATCCCGGAAATCCCACGGGAACGGGAACTATGCAGGTTTTACTTTGAAAACGCGGGCGAAGCCGCGGGCGGAAAGCTAGTTATTTATAAATGAGGTTCTCTAGTATTTAACTTTTACAATTTTATGCAGATGCATTATACACCTGTTTCACTGATCGAATTTCTTTAGAGACAAGTGATCAGCCTTCTGAGTCCTGCGGCCTGCCAGACCGAGACATTTTTTTTTCTTCGTTTCCACCGGGAAATTCCCTCAGGACCCCTTGGTTTTACGCTCACGCGTCAACCACTGTAACAAGGAGACGTCTCGGTATCTACCGATTTATAATTATATTTTCAGTGTTAGATATTGAGTACATTTATCGAAGATGGCTTTAAGCTACATGTCATCACACTAAATCCAATAGGATCGGAGCAATGAGAGTAAAACCTCGGAGCACAGCTGCTAATATTGTATAAAATTAGTTTTAGATAAGATTTAAATCTCCGCAAGAAAATTCACCCAAAATACTAATGAATTATCAGCGTTAATTAGTTTTCTGAAAGTGAAGATAGCAAAATGAAAATTTGATTAATGGTACATTGGACTATTCTAGAATTTTATAGAATAATTCATATTCTGAGGATGCAAATTAAATTCGTGACTATAATGTGAAATTGGTCGAAACAGTATCTGATTTTATACTATGTATTTATTTCATAATTTTATAGGCCTGTTAACAGCGATACGTGATCTACGCGAAATTAATATTTAATTTTTGAAAATGTAAGTACCGTGTTATCGTATTTTATATCTACTTTTGTGATAGTGTTTGTTCTTGTTTGTTTAGCCTTTCGTCTCGACTTCACCCTTGTTTGATAAAAAATAGTATTGTTAGTCGGTATGGTAAAAATTAATAAATTCTAATGGTAATTACATTTTTATTGGATCCGATCGCTTTAAAAAACGCAGAAAAATAAACTTCGTCTTCATGATATTAGATTGGATGGTTTAATATATGACAAGTAGTAGATATAAAAGCTTAAAATTGAGAACATGTTCCCGTCCGACTAGGGCCCTTCCGGCCTCCTCCACTCAAGCGACAGCCCAAGTCGAGGTTCGAGATCCCCGTCATCCACGCCCTTGTGCATGTCGCTACCAGGGTGAACCTTCAGTTCACCCTTGCGTCCGTGTTAAAATGTAGAAGACCTTCTGGCTAACTAATGGTAGTTAGAGACACCACAAAAAAAATGAGAACACATTTTGTACATTATGTCACGAGATGTTTGCAGAGCTTTATAACAAGCGTGGTTACAGGCTGTTTAGCTGTAATACCTCCAAAAATGTATCTTTTCTTCTTATGTGCATTTATTCAAAAATGTATTAGAAAGATTCTTATAGCACGTATTAATAAATCTTCTTCTTATATCTTCTTCTTATATATAAAAATGAATCGCAAAATGTGTTGGTAAGCGCATAACTCGAGAACGGCTGAACCGATTTCGATAATTATTTTTTTATTATATTCCTTGAAGTACGAGGATGGTTCTTATGTAGAGAAAACGTAAATATGTACCACGGGCGAAGCCGGGGCGGACCGCTAGTAAAATATAAATCCCTATTAATACTTTCCAGATACCAGGAACGCATGCGTTATAATAGGTTCACATAAGTATACAATCAGCAAATAAACGCCGACTGATTGAATAAAATAATGTACGTAAAAATCATTAAGAAACGTGGCGTAACTAAACTTCTAGAAAGGAATCGTTTTACAAAGCTAGGAGAAGGAAAACATAATGAAATTACTGGAAAATATTCTTATACTCTTTAAGTTCGTTCTTTCTAGGAATAATACTTCATTGTAAAAATATTAGAGCGATATGCAAATATTTAAACACTATATTTCCGCCCGCGGCTTCGCCCGTGTTTTCAAAGGAAAACCCGCATAGTTCCCGTTCCCGTGGGATTTCCGGGATAAAACCCATGTGTTACAAGTTACCTTCTACATGTGTGCTAAATTTCATTGTAATCGGTCCAGTTGTAGAATTATTTATGAGCATACTTTAAGAAAACAAAATAAGGCTAAAAATGTAACATAATTATTTCTACTACCTATTCTGTGAAGAATCTCTTGAATTCTGATATTTTAGATAATTGTATTTTTCCTTTCATTAAGTATACAAGCTTTACCTTTTTACGGTATAAATAATTATTTGTCCATAAATGGCCGGCAAAGCACCTGCAACACTTCTAGTGTTACAAGTGTTTATGGGCGGTGGTGACCACCCTGCCCCTCTGCTTGCTGTGACATTAAAAAATATGATTGGACTATGAGAATAATTATGTAAAATTATATAATTTGTAAATATTTTTTATAACTGTTGTCTATAACCACATGACAAAGATCAAAGACCTGTTTTGTTTGTTTGTACCAAACCTGCAAAACAATCAAACTCATTTTGACAATTCAGAATTACCAACAGACAACATTATTACTTATGCTATTTTATCGAGGTCAACTAAGTCGAAATCCAATACGTAGTAACTTGGTGAATCATCTAAATTTAGGCTTGTTAGATAAATCAATCCACTTAAAGCTCACTCCAATCACTATACATACATCCAACATCCAATATGTAACATTCAACATCTAACATCCAATTTCACTAGTACGATGTAACAGAATTCCAATAAAGTATTTGAACTGACACTTTGAAACTTAGTACGTACGTATTGTACAATGTATATGCCATCTAATTGCTTATTTGAAACTAGCTACGCTTTCAGCACAAACCTTGTTATTGCATAGCGCGATTTATTTTATTAAGTCACAATTTCTTAATGTTATGTATAATGTATCTGTAATTTAATATAAAACGAGATTCTGAGGATAGTTTTTATTTTGAAAAAATACATAAAACTTTGTTGGCGAATAAAAAATTAAAGTGATTGAATAGGACATGCAAATATTTACTACCAACTCGTATATTGTTTGGAGAACCGTAGAAGTTTAAGTAAGTATAACAATACGTATATACGAGACTAACGCCACTACAAAATAACATAAAAGCTATAAACACTATTTAATAAAAAAAGAGTCGTTTCCAAATCATAATATATTTATTTGTATTAGCCACATCACACATGAGAAGAAAATTCTGTTAACTTTACTTAATAAACTAATACTAAAAATAACGAAAACAATCTATGAACTAAGGACACATTCACACACACATCGATAAATTACCTTATCCGGACATCCAGTGATAAACGTCAGATCTTTTGCCTCGATCCTCCACAGCACAGACGCCAGTTTGGTTTCATACCGGTAGTGTCGGACCAACAGCATCAGAGCCAGCATGGCAGCCACCGCGACCCCAGCCACGGCGGCCACCACGCCGGGGTCTGGCGGGAGGGAGCAGCGGCGCCCGTCGAAGCCGCAAGCTGGCTCGGCTACGGGGGGGGACCCGCTTATCCAGGCTATGTTGGTGCCGCCGACTAGTTCCTGGTAAAAATAGTATTGTGTAAAGATTGTATAACCACCAAAAATAATATTTACAAAACTGACCGGGCTTGGTTGATAGTGGCCCTGCCTTCCAAGCCAGAGGCCGTGGATTCGAGTCCCACCCAGGGCAAATATTTGTGTGATGAACATCGATGTTTGCTCTATGTTAATGATCTATATAAGTATTTATTTAAAATTATGTATGTATGTTTATCAGCCATTATTCATTTTCCATTACACAAACGAAAGCTTAGTATGGGATCCATCGTTCCGTGTGTGAAAAAATGTCCTGACATACTTATTTATTTATTTAAAACATGCTTAAATAAGATAAACTTATGAAATTACTATGTCACCAAGATGTTGTTGAAACCCGAAGATGATGTAATAACCCGTCGTAGGTTTTTTATTGAAAATCGAAATAAAAATGAAACAAGTGAATTGTGTCTTATTTAAAAAAAAAAATCTAAACTACAAAGTTTGAATTAAATACGTTCATTCATAGCGGCTCAAAATATATACTCTAAAGAAGTCTACCAATATACGAACAATGAGATATAGGTGAAGCGTATAAAATCGTGTTTGTTACCTCAGAGCTTTTGACTGAGTGTAACAATTTTGATGATAATTTAATAAGTTTTCAACATCGCGCAGAAAACTAGTAAGTAATCTACATAAAATGTTATTTCTCTTCTATAAAATATATAAATTGTACATTTTATGTAGAATGTAAATAAAACAGTTTATTATTATGAAACAAGTCCAGTATAAATCAGTCAACCGTAGAGAACGTTGGCCATTTTGCAAACAACTCTATAAATACTATCTCATTTTAATAAATAATAAACTTGTTCGCACAATAACTAAACAAATAAGTCCTACGTTCATTAGGGAATATTATGGGTCAGGCTATTTCTAAAATCTGATACTGTTACATTTTCTGTACAAATATTATAAATAGATAAACTATAGGAGGTGATAGAAATATTTTAATTACATATTTTTCAGGGATAAACAATAGAATTAACTGACTATTTTAAGGAAAGGTAGAATGGGATTTTAGTCGACCCTTGAAATTTCCACCAAAATTTTCCACACATAAATACTGATGAAAATAAATGATTTCATAACAATACTCCATTATCCAACCAAAGCTTACAGAGGAACACCATTTTAAGCCATTTTTATAAGCCGCTGGAAAATGGACTTAACTTTTTGGGCCTAAAAATATATGTTTAAGATCAGTTTGTCAAAATCATCCCTTTTTGATGGATAACTTTATCCATGGCCCGATTTTTTCAATCCATGGTTAAAACTTATTCGCCCAATAAAGTATTACACGATAATATTAAAATGTCACGTAAACTGTCAAATACGGACAATTAGAATACGTTTTGAAAATGGTAGTTTTATACATTATTCGACGAATAAGTATTAGCTAAGGGTTGAAAATCCCTTAAAGAATAAAATATTTTAGTATTTCTTTTACTTGTTAAATAATTCCTATTTGATATACAGGATAAGTTTATCCATTTCAAGTTAAATCAGTAAGCCTCCAATTCGTTCTGAAACTGTAGTAAATTTATTGTGACTACTTTATCTTTTGCTAGGCCAATGTTCTTTCGTGTAAAAGGATGAGACAGCTAGAATATGGGATATTCAGATTCATGTTATATTTTATTTTAAGACTTATCACTGCGTAGTATAAAACGAAGTCGCTTGTTCGATCTCTATGTATGCTTAAATCTTTAAAACGATGAAACGGATTTTGATGTGTATTTTTTTATTAGACAGTGATTCAAAAGGATCCTTTTGTATCACTGTCGTAGATACACTGCTAAAAATTATAATTTCTGATAATCGACACTATAATAATTTATATCGGTGCCAAAGTTCATAGAGATTCGATTAATTGTTTTTGCATGAAAGATGAATCCATATGCAGGCAGGAGCTTTATTCTCGGTAGGTACTTACGCTGCTAAAATTACGAGGTATCTGTTAACCAGACTATTATTTATATCTGCACTAAAATTCGTACATCCAATTAACTTTTTCTGCATAAAAGATGAACCTATCAATTTATAAAATGAGTAAGTTTGATACCTGATTGCAATACATCAGTTGCTCTTTTAACCGACTTCAAAAAAAGGAGGAGGTTCTCAGTTCGGCTGGTATATTTTTTGGTAAGAATGTTTAGTTAGAAAGGATCGTCTCGTGCAATATTTAATATTTTATCAATAAATTAACACGCACTGGGTTTAACTACTTATAATCATATAAGAGTATTTCTCCAACCGCGATGTTTTATGTTCTGTAGAATTTATATTTCATCGCGATACGTGCAGTGGAACACACGCGTAGTCTCAGGATAGTTTCCAATCCTGACAACACTAATCTCAAGAACTACTGGTCCGATTTGAAAAATTATTTCGGTGCTAACACCGAAATAATTTTTCAAATCCGATAGCCCATTTATCGAGGAAAGCTACACATTATCATTACGCTACGACCAACAGAAGCGGAGCCACGCGGGTGAAATCGTGAAGCGCAGCTAGTATATTGATTTAACAATTCTAATAATATATATTATATCGCATAGTGTGTAATGGAACACACACGAAAGATCCTTAAGGAATCGTTAGAATAATTCACATGTTGTTTTTGTATTAGAATGCAGATTCGTAGAATTTATATTATAACTAGGGGTTCGCCCCGGCATCGCCCGTGGTACCTACATGTTTACGTTTTTTTTTCATAAAAACTATCCTATCTCTCAAGTTGGATCGAACTGCACATGGTGTGCGAATTTTATTATAATCGGTTAAGTGGTTTAGGAGTCCATTGAGATTTATATTATAATTTATAGCGATACATGCAGTGGAAAACATGAGAGACGTATGATAGTCGTTAAAGTGAAAAGGTCTAGTATACATGAATACATAAAGAGAAACCTTTTTGCCCTAAGAACCTAAAACATTAATCATGCAATGAACATTTGTTAAAGTCAAACACAAAATATGGACTCAGATTATATAATCGTAAAGAGCAAAAGTTTTATGTAAATTAAAATTTAATAAAATATGCTCAAAATTCGACCACTAGATAAGTATGTATTACACAATAATATGTTAATTAATATATCATTATGTACCAGTATAATTATTATCTATTATATAAAAATGAATTGCAAAATGTGTTGGTAAGCGCATAACTCGAGAACGGCTGAACCGATTTCGATAATTCTTTTTTTATTATATTCCTTGAAGTACGAGGATGGTTCTTATGTAGAGAAAACGTAAATATTATGTACCACGGGCGAAGCCGGGGCGGACCGCTAGTTATTAATAATATAAAAATGAATTCCAAAATGTGTTGGTAAGCGCATAACTTGAGAACGGCTGAACCGATTTCGATAATTCTTTTTTTATTATATTCCTTGAAGTACGACGATGGTTCTTATGTAGAGAAAACGTAAATATGTACCACGGGCGAAGCTGGGGCGGACCGCTAGTTAATAATAAAACTGCACATATTTAATTCAGTGTTGAACGTGTCAAAATAAACATTCATAAAAATATAACTTAATAATATATTGTAAATTATTAAAATTTATGTTAATTTTACCTTTTATCTCCGCTATTTTTATATGCAAAAAGCCAGGAATATTGGATGCACGTGTCGTTTTCAAACAATATACTACAATATATTTGTCGTCTCTTGCTATTAGCCGATGCATTAAAAGCAATCTGAATATTGATAAATAATTATTATATTGTGTACCTACTAGCTTTCCGCCCGCGGCTTCGCTCGCTTTGTCTAAAACGAAATCTTAAGTCTAAATTACACATTAAAACCTTCGTTAAGAATCACTCTATCCATTAAAAAAATCGTATTAAAATCCGTTGCGTAGTTTTAAAGATTTAAGCATACAAAGGGACATAGGGACAAATAAAGCAACTTTGTTCACTATATAGTGATAGTGATAAGTAGATACCTACATGTATTATAAATATAAAATTAATTAAATAATAACTTGATATTAGATTGTAATTTCTATCTTTCTTGTGTAGATACTAGATATTAATAAGCAATATATTGTCGACAAGGATAAAGATTCGATTACCTAATTCATTTATATAAATGGGGAATGTCATGTTCCCTCCGTGCTATTAGCGGCTCAAGTATCTTTTTCCTAAGTATGTATAAGTACCTATATTTATAAGGTACTAGCTTTCCGCCCGCGGCTTCGCTCGCTTTCTCAAAGAAAAACCCGTTCCCGTAGGATTTCCTGGATAAAACCTATCCTATGTCCTTTCTCGGGTATCAAAATATCTCTATACCAAATTTCATGCAAATTGGTTCAGTAGTTAAGGCGTGATTGAGTAACAGACAGACAGACAGAGTTACTTTCGCATTTATAATATTAGTATGGATTATTTACAATCCAATCAAAATCATTTCAGAAAACTAACACAAAGTAAAAGTAACAAATATTTAAAAAATTAGTTCGTCTGTATTATAAAAAGCAATTCATACTTAACATACTTTTATTTATATTAACCACCATTATTGTACAATCTAATATTTGGTGTCTATATAATATTTTAAAGCTGAAGAGTTTGTTTGTTTGAACGCGCTATCTCAGGAACTACTGGTCCGGTTTGAAAAATTCTTTCGTTGTTAGATAAGTAGAGCCTTTTTATCGAAGAAGGCTATAATCATGTGACCAACAGAAGCGGAGCACTGCTGGTAAAACCGCGGGGCATAGCTTGTAAAGAATAAGATACAATTGCGAGGGCGCAGGAAATAAATTGATTGTTCAATTTATCTGCGCATGTTGTAACATCACCACTGCTCGAACGGTGAAGGAAAACATCGTGAGGAAACCGACATGTCGAAGAATCAAAAGTTCGACGATATGTGTCATCCGCCAACCCGCACTTGGCCAGCGTGGTGGATTATGGCCTGTACCCTCATAGGAGGCCCGTGTCCCAGCAGTGGGAACATATATGGGCTGATGATGATGACTCTAAATCCCAACAAACAATTAAACTATTCGATATCTTCCATAGATATTAATCGAATATTCTACAACTAAGTTTACTGAGAACATTTAGTTACTGCACTGCCTTCTCGAATGTTCGACGAACGTGATTCGCCTGCTAATAATTATTAAATAACTTATATATAAAAATGAATCGCAAAATGTGTTGGTAAGCGCATAACTCGAGAACGGCTGAACCGATTTCGATAATTCTTTTTTTATTATATTTCTTGAAGTACGAGGATGGTTTTTATGTAGAGAAAACGTAAATATGTACCACGGGCGAAGCCGGGGCGGACCGCTAGTATTGAATAACGTTAAAGATTTCATCTTTACCGAATCTCTCAATTTGTTCCAGTTAGTTTTAACTAACTTGGGTTGAAAATATTGACCGATTTTAATGTTTAAAATTACTTGCGTGTGTTTATTTTATTTCTGGTCATTTTTTAAGATTTTTTAGGCTGTGGAGGATCTTATTTTTAGTAGACACAAATAATACATTTATTAGATATGAACAATGCCTCGATTCGACTTTATTTCGTATTTTTTGAAGGCGGTTAATTATTAGCGAAAATAATTTTAACCGACCGTTAAAAAATGTTATAGTTATCTTTGTTAAACGTCTTAATAATGATAATTAAATAAGAAGGTTTCCTCATGACGTTTTCCTTTCTCGATTGAAGAATTAGTGATAGACGTGCAGACGAATTGAAATAAAAATTTTCTACACTGTCTTTTGATCAAAGTAAGCAAACTATAACCTTTTATAATCAAAATGATGCGATGGCTACTGAGAAAAATGATTACTCGTGCATTTAAAAGTCTTTGAGTTAACAGCGTTTATTCGACAAGGAAATGGTTCAGCTAGAGATCAAACAGGAATCATTATATGAGCATTCATGCGAAAAGAAATTACATACTTGAATGTTCTACACTTAATAAAAAACTTAATAAAAAAGACTCATTGGTAATAATATCTGTCGCCTTAGCTTAGCACGCCACGACAATATTTTGTCGACCCTTTTTGTTGAGTTTTGATCGTTGTTTTTATCTTCGTCACAAAATGGTGCCAAATAAGAAATAATACTCGACGTCTTATGTCTAATAAAGGCTAAAAGATGCTAACAACTCTCTCTCTCTCTTGACGAATTTATTTGTCGTTGTCTGTTATGAATATAAGATAACTACAAAAGAATAGATATATAATAGATATGTATATCTATTATTGTATACATCGCTTTTTTAAGGAAAAATAAGAATATGAAATAGCAATACTGAAATGAATATTCTAAAATTACAGCTACTTTATATAATAAGAAACTTGAGAAATAAATCGATGTTTCTCTCGCGCGGGATTTGTCATGTCGTGCATGCAACGACAACAAAATTTAACATCGCTACATACTACCTAAGGGCGTATTCAGAAAGAAAGCTTGAAACGTATAAGCGCTTATCGGCGCTTGTCATGTTCATATATTTTCCTGCGCGGGTTACCAGCGCTGACAAGCGCCGATAAGTGCTTATAAGCGCTTATAAGTTTCAAGCGTTCTTTCTGAATACGCCCTAAATGACATGACATAATATTATAAAAGACTGCGGGCTTATGAGTGAACAAATATGTAGAGTTTTAAGATAATAATTATTAAAATAATTAAACTTGTAACTTCTAAATTTTTAGTTATTAAATTACTAAAATATTTAATTTTAAAATACAAGTAAATGCCCAAGATGATGAAAAACATGAAAAACATGAACATGACAGAAAACTACCTATCAAGTATGATGTTTTATAGTAGTGGAAAGTTAGCTAAATACCTAATACAGTTTTGTAGATATTATCGGAAATTTTTTGCAACAAATATTTTTAACGGTATATCAACTTACCGGCAATAAGTCCGACGAATTAGAATACCGGAACGCGGCAACGGGTTGCGCGCTCCAGCCGCTTGGAGCGCTTTTGTCCTCCACCAGTCCAATCACAGAGTAGTTGCCTTCAGCGTCGCCAGCGCTGTCCATGTTAACCTGTAGACATTTTTTGTTAATTTTAAAAACAAAATGGACGAAGAGGTTTGATAACTTCTTGACTGCATGGTAATTTTTCATAACTTCTCGATGAGTATTATTGATTAATAATTGGTTATTTGTTAGGAAATAGATACAGTAAAATAACGTCTGGTATACGATTGGGTAAAAGTGGGATAGATGCCCTACTTTTTGAAATAGCCTCATAATTTTAAATACATGAATCTTATACGAACACTTTGTATGAATATAGCTAGGTTAATTATCTGTTTTGAATTACTATGTATATTTTTTATCCTATCATTTATAGTAGGGATGTAACGATACATGATTTTGCCGATACGATACCGATACCGATATTTGTAGTAATGTATCGGCGATACCGATACCGATGCCGATATCGATGGCTTGGTAGAAAAATAAATAGTGAATTATGCATAAAAAGTTAACAACATTTAACAGAGACAACAGCTGTTAATCGTATTCTTTTAAATAAAAATGCCAAATCAAAAAACAACAAAACCATTTATTTTAGTACCTATTATTATTTTACGAAGTCAGTTAAACTTTAAGTAATACACATACAATCAGTACCTAATAAAAGTTTACTATTGGTAGAGTTTTTTCAGAAAACAAAGTGCACACGCGCGGGCGGCCTCCCGCATCGTTCATTGGGCGCGGGTTTTTGAATTATTTGATATCAAAAA
This sequence comes from Colias eurytheme, assembly GCA_907164685.1. Classification (NCBI taxonomy): domain Eukaryota; kingdom Metazoa; phylum Arthropoda; class Insecta; order Lepidoptera; family Pieridae; genus Colias; species Colias eurytheme. The sequence continues at coordinate 48,547 of CAJQZN010041286.1, forward strand.
AATTGGTTGTTTGTAAAGTAGGTTTACGATCGAGATGTTTACGTGATAACATAATGCAGTGGTAGCGCTCGAGATGAAACGGGAGATCGGTCCGTCTCTCTCTCGTTATACCTGCGATCGCGCTCGTGAGGTTTTGGTGTGACACAAGTTTATGAACATGTCACCCGACTAAAACGATTTTAAAAACGTTATCACGTTAAAAATTAAAAAAATTCAAAATTATTTATTTCTTTCCTTTACATAAACAAATTTGTGATTGGAACACTCCTAGTAAGCAAATAAAATGCTTGTGTCAGGAGGTTTCGCTCTTCCTTAACACTATTACAGAAACAGAAATAAAACAATATGAATGAATACAATGCAAAAACATAAAAGAAAACAAAGAATTTAATAAAAAAATATCGGTATCGGTTGATTTATTATCGGCGATACCGATATATCGGCTTGCCGATATATCGGCCGATATATCGGTATCGGTATCGGTATCGTTACATCCCTAATTTATAGATAATGTGTAATAAATATTTTTGTAGAACACCTTTTTTGAGGATAGATGCCTACCTAGTTGGATAGTTGCCCCACCATGAAAATACTAAGGAGGATAGATGCCTGCAGAGTGGGATAGATGCCTTACATACTCTATAAACGCGAAATCTAATAAAATTAATATGATAAACCAGCAAATGTCATGTTAACATAGTTGTTCTGTTGTCCAAGAATATACTTGCGCTCGCACTCCTTCTTTTCTTTTGTAATTTCGTGGCGTGGTTCTCCTACAATCAGTATAAGGACAGATCATTAATAAGTAAGTATACATAACAAAAAAAGTAAATTAAACGAGTAAAATCGGTTAATATAAAGAAAACCTCTGACGCAATCAGGTAAAAATATAAACAGTACTTGTGATTATCGATAATTGGGTTGTTGAGGAAGTGATTATGAGGAAGAGGAGGAGGAAGAGGAATTTTCACACACGAATTTAGAGGATGCGGATGAGGAAGAGGATATTTTTTTGAGGAAGAGGATGCGGATGAGGAAGCGGAAGAGGAAGCGGATGAGGATGATAGGAAATTATAATCAAAATTAAAAAAAAAAAAACTTTTAAAATTAAAACAAAAGCCATTCTCCTGTCTCTACATATTGATGTTTAAGGTTAGGGGAGGTTAGCTCGCCCGATCGCGAATTTACAAAGCCTGTAAGTACTATTTGAGCTTTTGTTTATACATATTTCTCGAAAAAACCGAATCTATATCAGTGCCAGAAGCGACACTAGGCGATTTCCACAAAAAAAATCTAACTGGTAGATATTATTATGTAAGCTTAAACAACTTGTTTGTTTTTTTAATTTAAAATGACTTTTGACAAACATTATTTGGTAAAATATGTTTCTTCTAAGTATGAGAGAAAATGTTATATTATTATGTTTAGAGATAAGTGTTAACTAGGCGCAGATATAAATATTGCGGTAAGACTCTACTCTTGTTCGTTATTAGAGTCCGACTCGTAACTCAAATACATAGTTTAAATTAAATAGGCTTTGTAAATTCGCCGCCCGATCTGATCAGCATCCTCATAAATTTCCTCTAAATTTTGAGGAAGCGATAGCGGAAGAGGATTTTTTTATTTTCATTTTTGAGGATGCGGTAACGGAAGAGGAACCCAAAATATTGCGGAACTTCCGCATTATGAGGAAGCGGAAGAGGAATCCTCAACAACCCTAATCGATAATAACATGTACATATGTATTGAGGGATAGATGCCCTTAGAGGCCCCTAAGGGCATCTATCCCTCGAAAAAAAAGGGGCAACTATCCTTTTTGATAAGGATAGCTGCCCCAGTATTTTTTTTTATTAAATAAAAACAAATGAGCCACTATTTTCACTTAGATTTGTACTTAATGAACCAGTGTATAGACATAATAAGAAATATAGTGAAATTTATTAATACTTATAAAGTTATGCAAAGGCAAATATCAACCTTTTTAAATTTTAACGTGTTCGTGAAGTTCGCCGCGGATATTATAACACACACTAGCGAAACACGTCTTCACCAAACAACAGCTCATGCGTACCCGAGGTGCGGGATGATAGGAGCTCCTATTTAAATCATTAATTCGTAGTCACGACTCTGGGAAGTGAGGTTTTTTGAAAATGAGGCATCTAACCCCGTGCGGCATCTATCCCACTTTTACCCTTGTCGACTGATAATTTTGGTGTTTAGATTTTATAATTTTAAAGCACTAATTTAACATAATTTATAACAATAACTTTTTGTTTTAAAAAACCAGAATATTAGTTAATAGAAAGAGCAACATTTCGAAAATGCTAAGAAGTAAGAAAAAAGTGAAGTTTTAATAATTCTCCAATTTCAATGAATTTCAATATGATTTCAGTAGAACTGGCCAGTGCAATATGGACCTCAGAAATTACATCAAAGTAACTGTTGAGTAACCAATAAGGTAAATTTAAGTAGAAGACGAAATATTCTTAGAAAAAAATAATAATTTGGCGAAATAGCTGCTCTTCTAATTTGTAATAACGATTTAAATTTTTGTAGATTTGTAGAGCCATACTCTTCTTAAAATACCTACTTAGATACATACAATATAAAGAAACAGAAACTCTATAAACATAGTAACTCTATTTCTGTCTCAGTCGGTTAAAAATAATTTAAAAAAAGTCATGGAAATATGGACAATAAGTAATAGGTACCTATTCAAAGAAATGTTTTTTTATCCAAAAATAAACCCAAAAGCTCAATACATTAAAATGCTTTGTTCTGAGTGTTGTGCTACATCGATCATCGAGAACCAAAAGTAAATCTTAATGAAAAAACCATAAATTGAGTGGTTTTTAATCTCAATGCGCTTTTGTTTCCATATAAAAGCCGATTTTTCAATCCCTGGTTAAAAGTGTTAAAAATTATTCATCGAATATCGTATTATACCTACATCCATTACAAAAATTTGTAAATTGGCTGTTTTTATAGTTTTTAATTAAAAAAGGAAAAATAAGCATTCATTTTTTCAACTAGACTTTTAAAATTATGAGGGCTTTTTCGTCATAATACTTGGAAATGATTTACACATACAAAAGGCAAGTCTTTAATAATTATTTTCCCTGATAATAAAATATACCCTACGTCCTTATTCTCCAATTCCTAAACTAAATATTATAATCTACATATCTCTTTGCCGAACATCAAATCAAATCTGGCAATTTTTCGCCAAACACTAACAAACATGGAATATCCATTAATCCTTACAAACTTTCAAGGGTTTTCGTCAAAATATACCAATTTCTAGGAAAATCATGAATAAACTAGATTTTAAACTGACTGGTTGGCTTGGTTGGTAGTTGCCCTGCCTTCCAAGCCAGAGGTAGTGGGTTCGATTCCCACCCAGGGCAAATATTTGTGTGACGAACATAGATGTTTGCTCTGTGTCTGGGTGTTAATATATGTATGTTTATCAGCCATCTGGTTTCCATAACACAAGCGAAAGCTTAGTATGGGATCAGATCGTGCCGTGTGTGAAATTTGCCCTGAAATATTTATTTATTTATTTATTATTTAACTACCGTATCGCTGTCCAAAGCGTTACGAACATGTGAATAATTTTACTAGGAAATGAGGATAGGCTTTTGATATTCCTTTGAAACTTTGACTTTGTGTCTATATATAACAATGATTAATTAAAGTGATGTTTTGTTTCCAATCCTTTTTATATTTTTAGTAAATTATACGAAAAAAGTTGTTAATATTCAGATATTTTCAGAAACATATTTTCTGTGCATCTACAATACTTTTTTGTTAAACCATCAATTCAAAACTTTGGCAGAATCCGTCCTCAATTTGAGGTCGGGAGTTGCTGCATAAGAAAAAGAAGAAAAGCAGAAATAATTTCATATTAATCTGAAACAAGATTGAAACGAGTAGGAAATAATAAAACAAAATGGAATTAATTTTCATTCAATAGCATAATATTCAAGAAATTTTCAGTAAATACACTTTATCATAAATTATCTGAAATTCCTGTAACAACCTTTTCATCTTGGTCCTAGAATCTTCCTTTAATTACCTTAGGATACCTGCAGACTGCAGTATAAATTAGTTCGAACCTAAGTTTTGAATCAACACAATTTCCAAGTAATGCTATATCTCAAATAATTTTTTGTCATAATATTGAAGTAAATAATTAATATACATAGTTTAAAACTAAAACAACACGCTTGAACTCATGAAATTTTTGTATTGTCACCGATCCCTGATAAGTGTACAAAGTTCCCTATCTGTACCTTTATAGTGGGTCAAAATCGAGTCTAACAAAGTCGGTAACATACAAACAGGTAAAGCTAAAAAAGCGCGCTATAAATGTATTTACACTATCGTTTCAGAAATTTGGCACAAAAAGGACAATATATTTAATTTTTCCGAACAAATCTTATATAAATAAAAGCCAGTAAATATATAAGATTTTGTGACAAAACTTATATATCTCAAGAACATAATTAGACGTAAAGATAATAATAATAATATTATATCGGATTGATAAGCCTACGTTTTCTATGACATTTTGTGTCAACTTCACTTGTTTTGTCTAATGAATTGATACCTTAGCCGATAATCTCACAATAATTATATTATGTTATAGCTATAAGTACGTCAATTTTATGCTCAACGATGCATCGAGCGAATGCTCAGTTTAACCCCACTATGTCAAATTCATTTAGTGTCAAGAGACGTAGAGCATTATTTTCCAATATAAGTGCATTCGAAAACATTCTATGCAATATTCTAATTTGAACAACACTGAATAAGAGTGTTCGTTTACAATAAAAGATCACGAAAGAATGTTCTTGCTAATGCACCCTAATATACCTTTGTCATTGAAGATCATTGATCAATGATTCAAACCTCATAATAAAAATATAAATTCATATTGAGCTTTTCCATGGCTTTTCCCTAACTATTGTCTGTTAATTAACATAAGTCAGTTTCACCTAGTTAAATCGACGTATGTAATCAATTCACGGAAGTTGATAGGTATGCTCTGAACAACTTGCCTCTAATTAAATATCGTTTGTGAACTACTTAGTACTTATGTCCAATTAAAACATTGTTTGATACAATTGATTATCATTTTATAATTATTTTTATTTTTTATTTTATTACACTTTATTGTACATATATTAAAGAGAAGAAACAAAATACATATTTTGTAAAATTAAATTGTAATACTGAAATGATTTAAAAGAGCAACTATGGAGTTTCTTGCCGGTTCTTCTCCATAGATACTGCTTTCCGAATCGGTGGTAGATGTTAAAATTATGTATTGAAGTTTCAAAAGTGCTTCTTGAAGAAGTCTAATTGAATAAATAAATGTTTGAGTTTGAGTTTGAAAATGATACAAGAATGATGTACCACAGTTGGCGAGCTTATCATTTAGCAGTGATATCTGCCAGGCAACCTCTATTTATTTTGAAAAATAACTTGAAAATTTGTTTTTAATAGTTATTGAGTGAAAGGATGGAATCTCATTACAATGAAATTAATCAATGTTAAAATGTCACGAGATTCATTGTGTAAAAAAACCAAGTATCTACTTAAATAGTAAAAAATCTATATCATTGTAAGAATGTATGTTTGTTCGCACTTCGTAATCGTATTGGATAGGTATGAATACAAGTTATAATGTCGTGTGCGCACAATGTATTTTGGAGTACATACGATTACTGTAAAAGATAAATAAAGAATTTTTGTTCGCCATCCACAAGCTGTCTTGTAATTATTTCAATGAAAAATAAATATTATAATACTCACATCAAAACCCTGCAACGATCGATACACCGTGGGTCTCAAGAGCCTTATGATCGTGGAGCCATCCGTGGGTGAGACGCCAGCCCGCATGGCAGCGGTGGCTGCGCGGGCCCACAGCATCACAGCATCGTAGAGATGAGCTGCTTCTATGGGCACCTGGAGAATTTCTTCATATTAATATGTTTATATTTTTAAGTGAGGAATTTCAGTTACAATACGATGTTATACATATAAGAGATAGAATAGGTATGTTTTATACAGTTGCTCTCAAAACACAAGGTGACAAAGACACGTTCAAAAGTTTCATTCAATCCCTGAATAAAGGAATAGACTGATGGACGGAAAAAATATACATATTTTATTAATCATATACTTGCAAGCTGCCATAGACCAAAAAATAAAGATACACTATCTATCTATATATATAAAACTCAAAGGTGACTGATATAGTGAGATCCATACTATCAACGCACAGCCCAAACCACTGGACGTATCGGGCTGAAATTTGGCATGCAGGCAGATGTTAGGACGTAGGCATCCGCTAAGAAAGGATTTCCCGAAATTCTTGTGGGAACGGGGAAAAACGGGGATGCACGTACAAAGTCGTGGGCGGAAGCTAGTTAAATATAAAATTACTTGTACGAAAAGTTTTAGCATATTTCGTAGAGTTAAAATTACTTCCCAATTCATAACTAAGACTATTTCTTTCGTTTCCATTCTTCCAAAACAGTTAAAAAAAAACGAAATACAAATGTAATTAAACCATTATGAAAAAACACCTACTTTCAAATCTTAACGATTATTGTACAGAATTTGTTAATGTATTATAATCACATACAATATATAGTATTTCGTGGAATTGGGGCTTATTTTCAAACCGATACGTTCTTGTAGTTCAACGACCTTTTAATTCGTAAACAGACTTCAAACTGCCAAAGTCACCTATGAAAAGTTTTAAACGGCTCATTGTTTATTCTATTTTCAGAAGCCATCATTTCCAATAAACTTGAAGATCGACTAACGATCCAACTTTGAAGTACTATATACATTATAATTATTTAAACGATTTTTTTAATTTATAGCGGGCAAACGAGCTGGCGCGTCACCGGAGTGATGCGATGATTTGCGACGCCTAAAATCACCCACAAGCCCTGTACGGTTGCTGGTGTGTTGCCGGCCTTTTAGGGAAGAGTACGCTCTGTACTTGATGTACCCCAAGTCATATAATATGCCCGAAAATGCTGGAATCGGGAGGTCGTTCCACATAGGAGTGGTGCGCGGTAGAAAGTTTCTCCTAAAACGCACGGTGGAAGAACGCCAATACGAATAGGAATACGAATATTTTTAATATACATCTTATGTTTCATAGATAATATTAAAGTAATATCTACTATTTAAGTGAAAATTAAATAACGTTAAAGATTTATTTATGAAGTGTTCGTAATAAATAATAGTTGCCTAGCTTGCTTAAACATTGTTATGAATTAATATTGATATTTGTGCCGTGCTTTTCTGTGTTTAATTTTAGAAGAGTTGTACATTAACACTTTTAAGAAATTAAAAACGTGTTGTACTCTTTATTGTATTGGCAAAAGCGTAGTCATGGGCAGACTGGCACTGCGACCTTTTTTTAACCAGTAAAAATAATTAACTTCTTGTTTAAGAAAAGAAACAATATTTGAATAAAAAAATAAAATAAAGGATCTCCTTTCATTTATTTACTTATTCCCTAAGCTTATTCCTTTGGAATTTTAACTAGATTATCTCCCACAGCTTCACTTGCATGCACTTAAAATTTTACAGAGGGTGTTCGTAAGCCGCGATTTTTTTTGTATCCGTTCATTTTTAAATTATTAAGTATTAAGTTCGTTATATTACAATGTAGTTACATCACTTTATTGGTACAAATAGATAGGCTAATAAAAATTTTGAAACTCGGTAGTGTGTATTCATTTGATTTCAAATAAATTCATGCATAAGAAATATCCTTTTAATATAAGTAAATAAAAAACAAGCGTTCTAAGCTCATTTTTAATTAACGATTTTTCTATGAATATAAAATTTAGGGTGCTAAAATTTACGTATTTTTTACAATCATTAATTACGCACTATTAAAACTATTAAAATGAATGACTATTTAGTAAAATACAGCAACAATTAAAAATAAACGAGCCTTATGAATATAGCCAAACTGAAACAAACCAGTTTGATCCAACATCTAATGATGTTGGATCAAACTTAGTAATTTGAACAAAATTAAACGAACATACAAATTCTAAACAAATGACGGAGCGGCGAGGCATTTGTTAATTGTTATACCAAAATGAATTGAAATATAATTGCAATTAGAATTAAATTTCAATTACTGTCGACATTGTATCAAATATCTGCCACAATGTGTTGTTACACTAAAATAAACTTAAACGTGATTGCAATAGGTATTAAATTCATAACTACTAATGACGTTATGAACTTGCAGAAAATATAAGCTGCTTATGATTCTACTATATTCATTGTCACACTAAAATGAACTCTGACAGTGCATTTAGATCAAACAAGCAAAATTCTAACCCCACTATGTCAAATTCTTTTAGCGTAAACAGGCGTAGAGCATTCTTTCGTTGTCTTAGTGCGTTCAAAAATATTCTATGCAATGTTCTAATACTGAACAACACTGAATACAAGTTTTTGTTTACACTAAAAGAACACGAAAGAATGCTCTTGCTCTACGCTCTAGCTCTATGTTCGTTTGATCTAAATGCACCGTAACACGAATGTCATAAGGGTTAAATTTGAATATGATGTGGTTGCAGGGAACGTCTTCTATGATATAATCACAGAATACATAATAGTAGCTAAACGCTAATATAATATAATTACCGATGCATCTTCAAATATCTTGTGGTAATTGGGCACACAAAATGGCGGCGCCGCTGACAGACGTCGTATCATTTGGCAGAGATCCCTGTAAAGATATGTTGTATTATTTCTATGTAAATAAAATAATTTAGGAATAGATACATAAATACTCGCTTAGAATTAAATTAATGAATGAAAAATTATTTATTTCACACTATATGCAGGATTTCAAAATAAGAGCGATACAAGTACACAACATGCGCCGGGCGGTCTTATTGCTGTAAGCGATTTCTGCCAGACAACACGAAAACCAAAAGGATTACATATTTTATGGAGGTGGTCCATTACAGTTAGGTATAAATAATATGTTTCTATCTTGGAAATGACAGAGCGATTATAATAATCTTCGATTCTACAACATATACAGTTACACTTAATGCAAGCTTAATTATAAAAATATCAATCACTGCTAGAATTGCTGTGACAAATAATAGAGAAAATCATAATACAACAATATCAAATGAAACAGACGAAACAGACAGACGAGAAGTACATTTACAGGTGGACAGAAAACTTCAATCTGGTTTTATTTATTTGAAAAAGTTATAAAAAAAGTAAAATAGATGCAAAACGGAGAAACAAAATATTAATAGAAAATATATAATAACTAAGCTTGCAAAAAAGTCCAGAAAAATATATTCGTTTTATTTTAATCACGAAAAAATAAGAAACAAGACAACATAGATTTAATATCCTATTGAGAAATTGATAGCTAAACCCCTGTAAATGTATTCTTAGTTTAATTAATAATTATGGGGCCTCATGATAGAACACGTGTTAATTGTATAACGTTTATATTTAAACACAAATGTTCCTTTTATTTTATTTTTTTGTATATAACAGTGCCCATTGAGCCCCGAACGGCCCGATCGGTCCACGACACAATAGATTTTCTATTGGGTCTGTGATTCCGGGGCCTGAGTTATTAATATCTAATAATAATTAGGTATTAAAAATAATCGAACAAATATTGTTCATAATTTCATTTCGCATTTTTCTTTGTCTCCTCGGGGAATCGAACCCAGGATCCCTCGGTTCTACGCTCACGCGTCAACCACTGTACCAAGGAGGCGGCCAAAGAATACAAAATACTAATACCAAAAAAAACATAATTTTCTTATAATACTTACTGATAGTGTGGGTTAGTCGGGAAGGAAGGGGTAAGCTTCAACACTGCCCGAAAAGCTAAAACGTCGCTACTGCTGTTTTGAAACAGGTGATCTGCGAACAAATAAATTCAATAAATAATTAAATTATAGCACAGAATAATAACTAGTAGCTAATTAAAGTGAAGAATAAATATTTTATTTTGGAATTATTAATTTATTATCTAGTAACACCACAAAAAGCGTATATATCATTCCTTGACGAGAAACACTTTAGCATATAAAATAATACCTAGTACCTAGAAAAAGAAAAGTGTAGTCTCATGTCCCCTACTGGGGTAAGGGGCAGATGAATACATCTTTTTCACTGATCGATTTTCTTTTAGGGACAAGTAGGTGATCAGCCTTCTGTGTCCTGCCAGACCGAGAAATTTTTTTTTCTTCGTCTCCACCGGGAATCGAACCCAGGACCCCTCGGTGATAAGCTCACGCGTCAACCACTGTACCAAGGAGGCGGTCAGACACCTACCTACATAGAATTAGCTACTGCTAAAAAAATAAACTTTGTTGATAGACTCTGTTTCTACTAAGATAATAGTGTAGAACTAAAAATAACAACTCTATTTATATAGAGAATTTCCTTAAACAACGTCGGTTGAATATAAATTATTGCTATGAATATGATTTATAGGTACAATCGTTTTATATTTTATTAGTTAGGCTAGCCACCAGACTATGTCTGTCTTCAATACAATTGGACATTGATATTTTTCCTAAACATAAAAGCATCCCAGCTACCCACCTTAACGATTATTATGCAGTTTAAGTTCCATCAAAATCCGTACGGCCTTTACAGATTTTATCTTATCAAACAGACTTAAAATTTCAAAATCAATTTGCAAGAAAAAAACTGTCGTCGTAGGTTAATAACCCCTGCAAAGCCCATCCCGATCTAAAGTTAAATACATTTTATAATGTTCCCCTAAGACAAGGAACTGTCAAATGCTACTTTTTTAACCGACTTCAAAAAAAAGGAGGAGGTTATCAATTCGGCCGGTATGTTTTTTTTTTTTTTATGTATGTACACCGATTACTCCGAGGTTTCTGAATCGATTTACGTGATTCTTTTTTTGTTCGATGCGGGATGGTGTCGAATTGGTCCCATAAAAATTTTATTCGGATAGACCCAGTAGTTTTTATTTTATGAGCATTTTTGTCTGTATTTGTAAATGTTGCAAGTACAAGTTTGAAGTCGGTTGTTTTTAACGCAGTTATCACTTGTCTGTTTTACTTATCTCTCTAGAGACCTTCTTTCATAGGAACTTAGAAAGCTCTTTAATGTAGATAGATATATACATAGATTCTATACAGTAAATTAAACCAGAACAAATAGGTAAGTGAATGTTTGGATAGCTGTATCAAATGGCATTAGTATGTATTTTAAGTTGAAAACTTTCAAATTTTTAAAGGAATCTGAAATATTAATAAAATAAACGTAATTAAATTAATTTATTAACTTAGGCACTATAAAGAGCATTTGAATACAATTAAATTTAGTTTAAATACAGTGAAGTTTAATGGTAAAAAAACTCATATTACATAATATATTTTCGTTTCTCGTTTTATTTTGAAAAAGTTATAAGGTATTGTGAATTTAGGTACTCATTAGGTCTTACGATTATTGGCCTATTTTTTATGTCTGTAATAGTTACGGAATAATCGGCTGTTACACCCTGTATACAAAAGCTGTGTGCCGCGATTTCACTCGCATTAATCTACTTATTAAGCTATTGCATAGCTACTATCGCGGGCCTTGAGCGCGGGAACCGAATCCAGAAATTCCGTTACGAAAAAACCTCACGCTCCCCACTCCTACGGGCGCGGAGGTGTGGCTTTATGGCATAGCATGCAATAGCTTTACCGCGGCAGTCCCCGAATGCCACACGTCTTTTTTAACTTATCTATATTTTCTTAAATAATCCAAAACGATGCGATCCAAGCGATGAAGCGATCGCTTCAATCCATAGCAACAAACAGCTCTTAAGTATAAACAAACAGGCAGATAAACCAAAACTTGGTACAAATTGCACAATTAACTACGGTTTCATGAAACAACGTGCTGAGAATCATGAAACTGCAATCCATTTGGAACGCGTGTATAAAGACAGAATAGTATTGCAATTGGTCAAAAAGTGAATAATTAAATTTTCCGAAGCTTTATTTTAAAGGGCAACACTAATTATTATACTCTGTGGTATCGAATATAGATACAGTTTTGTTTGGTGGATAAAAGATTTTATAAAGCGCGTGATAAAGCTTATTTTAATTTGCAATTTTAACGTTAGTTAAAATTTTATTCTATTTATATAGAAAAATCAAACATTATATATAAGTACATCTAGTTGTAGTAATCAAAAGTAAACTTAATTTATCACAGCTTAACAAAAGCTTTCTTGAAACTTCCAACATTCAATTCAAGTAGGTAGGTAATTATATTTGTTATATAAATAATACAATTTCAGTTAGTAATAAATATTTGAGAACCATCAAATTAAAAAATTTTATCCTTGTTACCTCTGTTAGCTACCACAATCGAGAGTTTCGTACAGGAAATTATTGGTCGTCTCATCAAAATAAAGCTACTCACGGCAAATTAGCTTGATAGTAATCACTTGCAAAAATGGGCGATGGAACCTGAACTATATAGTTCACGTGGAAAAAGTTAAATACAGAAAGCTAGAACAAAATATCATCACACAATATTCAACTTTAAAGTTACTTTCTGAATTTCTGTTCTTCATTAGTATTCTGTTTTATTAATAACCAACTCCCACTCAAGTTCAACAATAATATTTACCAGGATAAAAATAACCTGTGTACCTTGATATATCTATGAACAAACTCAAACTCAAACTCAAACATTCATTTATTCAATTAGACTACTATTAAGTAGCACTTTCGAATCGTCATTACATAGTATTTTTAACATTTACCACCGATGTGGTAACCGAACACATTTTGAATCTCGCAATCAGAATGTTTACAGTACTAAGTATACATCCAAATTACAACCGATCCCCTATCCGCTTGAGAAACAGCATTTTTATACACGCCCCACTTCCCGTTCAAAGGAGGACAAACAAAACACGATCACTGTTATTGCGCTCAGATACGACAAGTTCACATTTACTTTAAACGATTCAGTTTCTTTTCAATCGTACTTCTTTGTTGTAGTTAAAGAATGTAAAAGTATAAGTATTTGACCCATTTTCGCGTGAACGGGTGGACCGATTTCGATAATTCTTATTTCTGATGTGTTCGTTATTATTAGGAGAAGGATGTTATTAAAGAAAAACTTGAGCAATTTGCGCCAAAAAGTTAAAGAAATGCTAAAACATAACGTAAACTTCAGGGGTTTGACAATGAGACAAGTCGACAACATCTGTCGGGTCAGCTAGCTTATTATAATAATTTTACAACAGCTTGAAAGCTTTCTGGAAATACCTTCTTATATTGGGATATCTAATATTATTTCATTCATTTCCATACTGCTACTGCTTTTTGATTTTTTATCCAAAATTGTTAATTCAGACTCATCTAGGTACCTACCATGGACTACCTACATTGGAAATATTAAATTTATGATGATGAATGATCAAAATTCAATGTTTAAATATGTAAGACGAACGCACTTTAAGCTAATATTATTACAATTTGCATAGCACGTAGCTCCATGGGGTTCAAACATATTTTTCACATTAGGGATCGTAATGCAATTGACGTGAAATTCACGAATTTCCAGCAAAATTTTCCTTCGTTATTTATCTTGCTACGACGCCCACGACTGAACGTGTGATATGAAACCTTTTTTTGTTGGTCTAGTTCTTTTTCTAGATAAAAGTAGCCAAGTTACTATATATAGCGTTAGATTTCTAAAACAAAAAGAAACATTTTTTCGTTCATACATTATTAATGAGTCCAAACCGACCGTGACTAACATCATGTATACTTTGTAAGATTTCTTATTTATTTCATACTTTTATCATAAGTAAGAATAAAAATATTCGATACATTACTAAATATAGTTTTCTTCTACAATCACACAATCATCTATTAAATAAACTATTTTATTATCATTTATTTACGATGATAAAATTAGTAGTATACAAATATTTTAGCACTTCCAAACTTAAATTGAATTCATTAAATAATGTAATGAATATCGTTAAATTATAATTTTGTCACAATTAGACTTTGAAATAATTAAGTCAGGCTAAACAAATGTTCGTTTATGATTTCAATTTATAGTTACTCGTCATGAATGTTATTGAATTTCACAATTTTGTTTCTCTTGTCTCTTGTATTTATGAAATAGAGTAAATAATATATAAACAGCAAATTAATTATCTAAATATGAAATGGGTTGAACATTGTTCTAAAATAAATTTCACTATGACGAAGTTTTATTAAAATTTTCCGTTTTCTAATAATATTTATTTCAAATAATTTTATACTCTTAAACTATCATACTAACAATCTCTATCACCATAGTAATCGTAACAATAGCCTTGTCGAATACGATGTATTTAACAATATGGGCCCTAAAATTGAGCCTTGTGGTACACCCGAAGATACGCAATTACCCGTAGAACAATAGTTGTTAATAACAGATTGGGATCTATTGTCATTGCTGAGTATTCTCTCACACCTGTACAGATTTCCACAGATAAGAGGAATATAAAGTTACTCTGAGAACAAAGAAAGATCGATAGAATCGAATGCTTTAAATAATTCAAGATTACAAATCCCCACTAATATAATATTATAATTAATCCGAAAGTATCTCTGTCTATCGCTTCTTCACGGCTAAACCACTATTTACCAAATTATTTGAAATCTGAGAAACATAGGATAGGACATAGGATAGGTTTTATTCCGATAATTCCATGGGGGCATGAACTATGCGAGTTTTTCTATAACCATGCGGGCGAATCCGCGGGTTGTGAGCTAGTTTGTCATAATTTGTATGCAATTGTTAGACTTAAATTGTATAAAACTCGTGAGAATGTACATTATTCATTTTTAAACTTCCTGTCGGGTTTTAACTGCTTTGCATAGTTTAAAAGTATTGTGGTTTTAGAATCGTGATGGAAGTATTATGGAAATATAAAAAGGGAGTGGAATTTTCATTTGAAGTGAACTTACATTTTATAATAGCGTCCATTGCTATATGTTTGGTTGTATAATATCTATCGGCATCTTTATAACAGTTAAAATTGCAATATATTGTTAAAATCACTTTCTCAATAATTATTCAAGTAATGTTGTTTCCAAATGGAGAAAATTGATTTAAAATAAATCGTTCAAGCAATTTTTGAATTATTTCCTAACAAACAAGAAAAATTAAACTTTTTCTGGAAAAAATAAGTTGAGTTAAAAAGGACGCAAATCTTTAAAAAAAGTTAAGCCAAAAAGCAACGAAAAATGTTTCTTTTTTTAGGAAACTTAGTCCTAACAATCTAAGTTACAAGGTCTTATATTTAATCCCTCATGAATGAAAAGATTCCAATTTCCTGTTAATATTAATTTGAAGCCCTTCAGTGACTTTATTATAATCGAAGATTTTACTGTATTATTTTGGTAAATATTTTATTTAGAGCTTTATAAGGAAACAAATTGGCATTTTTTATTTTGTAAACCACGTAAGCAAACATCTATATGTTTGTAATCTATATTATCTGTTTATGAACCTTAAAAGTTAACAAAAACTTATGTAAATTCAAATGTACTGAAACATAACTGAGTTATGTTCTTATAAAAAACAGGTAGGTATAAATGGTATAATAATAAATCTTAGATATTTACTGATCCTATGAAGAGATATTTACGGATAAAGAGAACTATTACACTTCATATTTAATTCAATTAATTCATATTATTATTTGTTATTCAAATTGAGTCGTATTTGAATTTACAGAGTTTATATTTACGCCAATACTCCAAACGTTCTTAAGAAAAACTTTGAATGAAAAACAAGAATAATTTGGAAAATCCAAAAGTGCACGTGCCTCATAATTTTTTTTTAATAAATATTTATTAATTATTATTTTTGTTTATTTAATAACAATTAAACCACATCGAATCAGACCCTGAAAAATGAAAGGGTTCTATTCCTGAGCATACTCAAGCGTAAGAGAAAAAAAAAGACTCGATAAGTAAAGTATTTCGGTCGCTATCGTGTTAACAAGAAAAAGGATCCGCACATACAGACACACGGACCTCCAAGACAGAACTTTTTTAAACTGTTTTTTAACTAGTTTAAATAACAAAAATGACATCAAAAATATCATGAATGTTAAAAATAGTGTTTTTTCTTAATATGTGTGTGTATGTATTATCTTACAAGTGCAATGTATGATACATAAAGACATTTTAAGTTTGAAAAATCAGATGTTTTGCGCGAAGCGACAGTAGTACCCACCTCAACGCTTCGCTTATGAGGCGTGCAAAATACAAATGCTATTTTACGAAATACATATCAAAGGCAGTATTTACAGAGAAATTTCAAAAGATGTGTGACCTAAAGGCTTAATTGAGTGTGCCTAGAGCGACAAAATTTTCGTGATGCGGCAAAATCATTTTTCCCTGCACTTTTTCCCCGAATTTTTCCCTGAATTTACCAGAATTGAGATAGAAAATGTGGAACTATTCCAGGAAAGCTCATGTGTATTAGTTACACAACAGATCTAATAAGTATCTAATCTAATATCTATCTAATATCTAATATATATTATAAGGGCGAAAGTTTGTAAGGATGTATGGATGTATGGATGTATGGATGTATGGATGTATGGATGTATGGATGTATGGATGTTTGTTACTCTTTCACGTAAAAACTACTGAACCGATTACAATGAAATTTAGCACACATATAGAGGGTAACTTGGATTAACACATAGGATAGTTTTTATCCCGGAAATCCCACGGGAACGGGAATAATGCGGGGTTTCCTTTGCAAACGCGGGCGAAGCCGCGGGCGGAAATCTAGTAATATTATAAGACTATACTAGTTATACTTAGAAGAGATTTGTTAAAGAATTGTTATGTCATGAGAATTTTTTTAAAGATAGATTAGATCAAACTAAACACAAACGTTTTACAAATGTTTTACAGAGATTATTCCTGGTTCATTTTTTATTTCTCAACCTATGACGGTAATAAATTATATATTGGTGCTTATAAAAGTTAAGTAAGAACAAGTATACAGTCTAAATATAGTAAATGGTACGAAAAAAAGTTTTAACTAGAACCCTGAAATGCCAGATTTGTATAACTTTACCAGGACATGAATTTCGAAGTACCAAGTTTAACTGCTTAAATTGCTTGCTCAAATATTTCATATACTTGGATATTTTCAATGCTTAAGTAAATTCTATTAATAACACAAGTTGGTATCTAGTAAAGTACCGTATGTTACATTTACGGAAGTATTAAATTCTCCTTTACCCTTTTAAGGTACCTTTTAACCAATCTCCTCTTTCTCTTTACCCTTTTAAAGAAACGAATATCTATGTTGTACAATAAACACGATTAAAAAAGGAAAGATTTACCAATTTACTAGATGTATAAAGAAGTTACTCAATAGAGAAGAAGGTAATTATAGCTAAAAAATACTATATAATAAATTGACTTAAACCGGCTCCTCACCTACCTGCCGCGGGGGCAATCTCGCTATCACAGCGGTCGGAGTAATTTCAGCTGTTCTCCAAATTGCCCCAGCTAGCCTATGCACATTCAAATTAAGGTGCTAATTAAGGGTGCAATTCCAATATTGCCCCTGCTGCAGGTATGTGAGTATTTCCCAATAAACTACATACCCCTTAAATCGCATTCCATAGACTTAAAATGTACCAGTTATTACATCTTTTGTGTTATAAAATGCTAAATATATCGAGATGTAAACAACGCTGATCCTTGTTACAAATATCTTGTTTTAATATCAATTATCATAGCAGTGTACCTTAATGTGACCTTAATCAATGTCACCACATATTATAACGTTCATGACAACACATTTGCAGTAAGCTACATATTAATTTACATTTAATATCTCGAATACAAACAAAGGGTGTTGTAATATATTATATAGATGTGTAGAAAACAAATAGATTAACCGATTAGAACTCAGTTTAAAAATTATAATTCCAAAGAAGCAGAATAAGTATTTTCTAAATTTTTGAATCACCAATATACCTACGTACATCATTCTGCCGGGCTCGCTATTAAATTTGAGAATACGAGGTGTGAGGAATTTTACGGAATTAAATCACGTTTAAAACCCCCTCTTCCTCCTTCTTTTAAAATTATTTACCTGCTTGCGTGATAGCGGCAGTGCTAGGGTCGTAAATCTCATCATCAACAGCGACTACTGCATATTCTCCATTGGCAAGCAACCCTCGACGAAGCAGCACCTTCACGAAGTCCACCAGAGCTATGTTCTCTCCCAGGAACACGTACACTGTTGAAGAAACAGATTATTAAAATAATTTTTATTGAATAGGGCTTAAATCATTTAAAAATAATAACGTTTGATATTAGGGTTTCCACACAGAGCGAGCAGCCTCGCGAAGCAAGCAAAGCTCGGTCAGTGTAGACGTAGCTGTTAAAGATGAGTGCTGTCATTTTCCTCGGCGGAGCCAATTCCACCTAGATACATAGAGCATTTGCATAGTGCTTGACTTACTCGACTAAGGTCCTATGGCCCCTATGTGGCTTGTGCACATAGAGCAATTGCTTCGCGAGGCTCCTCGCTCTGTAGAGACCCGCCTATCGATGTTATAATGAGATATATTAGTTTCTTTTATAAACCTGTTACTGAGTGACATCTGTAGAGTGTAGGAGCATGTTTACATGCTCTTTTATCACTGCCACTTTTGTCAAGAAAACAAATATCCAATTGAAACCTATTTCACATGGATATTTGTTTTCTTGTGGCAAAACTGGCTTATGTTCTTTCGCAATACTTTCGCAAGTTTGGCAAAAACGTAAACTATTTCTGAATATAAAAAAAAAATGTTACAGTTATATTTTCACAAAAGCTAAGAATTTAGGTAAAGTTTCAATTCCTATACTAGGAATGCTGATTAAATTATTACTATTATCAAAAGTATAGTTATGAAACTCTATCAATGATTTATTTATCTTAGATTTTGTCCCTAATAACTTCGCATGTGAATCCGCGAGGCAGAGTTAGTCCACTAATAAATTAATCTAGATTGCATCTACTCCTCGCAAAAGATTTTCATATTATCTATACTCAATATTATAAAGCTTAAGAGTTTGTTTGTTTGTTTGTTTGAACGCGCTAATCTCAGGAACTACTGGTCCGATTTGAAAAATTCTTTCGATGTTAGATAGCCCATTCATCGAAATAATATATCTCCTAATTTTGTATGTGCGTAGAGCACATGCACCCGCGCATATACAACATTTTTATTTGATGTCATAATATGTTTAAATCTTATATATAAAATTCTCGTGTCACAATGTTAGTCTGCATACCCAACCAGCAAAGATGTCCTATAACAATAACTTACATCACCAAAAAGCTTTTTAAATGACGTATAACAGTGTCGCGGTGACAAGCTTGTTGTATAATAGCGTTTAATGAGATGATTTTGCTCTATAATCATACACAGCAAATTTGTCCCATAACAAGGTGATGTAAACGTTTATATCACTAATTTATACGGCGTTTATAGAGCAGCTCTTATCCAGATTTTGGTACAGCAATAACAGGACGATATTATCACATAACAGCGCTGGTGGTCACTTTTTTACAGCAAATTAGTGCAATAAACGATTCTAGGGTAACCTTTATAGTCCCATGCCTATAGAGGCGTAAAAAAATCTACAATAGGACAATTTAGTGTTGTAATGGTTTTCCTTATTACTATTATAGCACTGTGAATCATCATGGTTGCTGAAACTCCATAATAGAGCAATTAGGTGATATATCCGAGTTTTATATCACTTCTTTGTAACCTAATTGAATTATATTAGTGTTTTTCTGCCCATTATAACGCAGTGGTTTAATAGCTGAGTGGTCAGAGTTATAGGACTGATTTACTGTATAAAAGAGTTAATAATTCTGTTATGTAACAAAATCGGCGTATTAATGTAGTAAAATGCGACACTTACGAGAGATATACGGCCTATAACAGAGTTTCTTTCACTTTAAAACAACAAAAACCTGCCATATTGTCAGCACCGTCTCGTAAATAATTGAAGGGTTCTATTTAATAATCATGGATTGAATGAATTAAAAAAAATCGCAGCTTCAGTAACGATTGACACCAGACAAATTCAAGGTGAGGCTTCGAATACGGACAATGATTCCGTTCAATCTGTTACATCCTATGAACAGAACCAAGTTAACAGCCATCATGTGGTTTGTGATAATTCAGAAGCAGACCATTCAGACATTAGTGTTTTGCTTGACACTTCGGGATCGGAATCTAAAAATCGGAATTTACACTAGAAAATACAAAATAAAACATGTTATGGGTTTTCTATTTACATCAGGGAACCCTACTAATTTAATCCAGTATATGGCATGACAGTTGTTAAAACTACGTTCGTTTGCGGACGTATAATAGCCACGGAGTTGCTATTTGGCATCCTATACAGCAATTTGGTGTAAAATTAGTTTTTTAATTACTTAAAACTCAATAATTCGAGGGGGGCATGAAAAAAACAGCGTAATTATGCATATAATCTATCAGTAAAATTTCATTCACAAGTCAGTTTATGTATCTAACATAATTAACAGTGTAACAAAAATTAATACTCGACACCACGATGATGGTTCCTATAGTCATTTACTCGTATTATCAATTGGTACACGATTTACCATTTTGTATTATAATTGTAGCGTCGCAGTGACTTGTACATCGCAACTTCGTGCTACAAAAGATTTGCGGTTACTCTTAAAACACAACTTCGCGCTGTAACAGCATCGCGGTTCCTTTTATATCACTACTTCGCTCTATAACAGCATCGCGATACTATAAGTGTACTCTTCTATAGGTCCAATTGGCATCTGAGTTGCTGCTACAGCAACACAATACCATCAAATGGCTTTATAAATGCGCCACTTTGGGGTTTATACAACGTTCTTATCACCCTTATAGAACTACCAGTTAGCACCTCTGAAACGTTCTTATACCTTCTATAGAGCAACGATTTGTTGGTTGGGTACTCCTCCGAAACGGGTGGACCGATTCTCATGAAATTTTCTGTGCATATCGGGTAAGTCTGAGAATCGGCCAACATCTATTTTTCATATGTACCACGGGCGAAGCCGGGGCGGGCCGCTAGTATGTTATATAAAGCTCCTTTAATAAAGCCCATAAATAAATAAATGTTTGTTAAATATGTTAAGTATTATCTTGTTGCCTCACACACAGAATACATATGTATTTTGTACGTAGAGTTATTTCTTATTGAGCATCATTTATGTAAATAAAGATTCTATATAAATAATATTATACTAGCTGAGCCCCGTGGTTTTACCCGCACAGTTCTGACTTCTGATCCTATTGGCGAGATGATATATAGCCTATAGTCTTCCTGGATAAATGGAGTTATCTAACACCGAAATATTTTTTTTTAAATCGGACCAGTAGTTCCGTTTCGTTCAAACAAACAATAAACTTTTAGCTTTATAATATTATAGTAGAGAAGAAGAAGTTAAAAGACGCAAATTACAATTAGAAACAATTAAAATTTAAAACTTTCGTTAAAATATTTGAAAAGGTTTTGATTAAAATCAATGTTGAATTAGGATTTCATGTTTTGAAACTTCAGGATATTTTATTTTTTTTACGAAATTACGTATAAGTACATTATTTATGTAATCATATTATATTAATACTATTTGTGTGTCCATATTTTTCAATGACACAGATTGTTGAACGTCTTATTAACTTTTGTAACTTTGTGTAACGGCGCATTTACACCAAACGAGCGAATGCTCATTCTAGCCCCATTATGTCAAATTATTTTAATGTAAACAGACATGACGTTGCGAACTTGCACAAAATATAAGCTGCTATGATTCTACTATATTCATTGTCACACTAAAATTAACTCTAACGCTGCATTTAGATCAAACGAGCGAAATTCTAACCCCACTGTGTCAAATTATTTTAGTTTATACACGTCAATAACTGCAATGCGTCAATAAATGGGACCAATTCGACACCATCCCGCATCGAACAAATAAAGAATCACGTAAATCGGTTCAGAAACCACGGAGTAATCGGTGTACATAGATAAAAAAAAAAAAAAACATACCGGCCGAATTGATAACCTCCTCCTTTTTTTGAAGTCGGTTAAAAAGGGTAGAGCATTCTTTCATTGTTCTTAGTGCTTTCGAAAAGATTCTATGCAATGTTCTTATACTGTACAACACTGAATACGAGTTTTCGTTTACACTAAAAGATAGAATGCTATTGCTCCAGCTCTAGTTATATGTTCGTTTGATAAGATACCGTAAGATAGAGAAATTTAATTAACAACCTAAAATATAATACCATAGCTCATTAAAAGATTTAAAATATTTTTTTGCTGAACAAAATATAATTAAAATCAAATAACAACCTAGCAGAGAGCATTCTTATAAATCTGTGCGTATAATGAGATTTAAACGACTTAACCGTGATACTAACCATAATATTGAATAGGTATATACTTACCTATTTAAACGTTGTGATAGCATATAAAATATCTTCTTAAGTTAAAGACTATACAATAAATAAAATAACTAGGAAAAGCCTGAGCTTGTTTTCTAGGAATCTAGAACGAAGTATTCATTTCATTCGATGCATTTCTTGAGTATTTTTAGCTTGTGTTTTATTGTTTCCTGCATGTTTTCTAATGCCGATAGTAACATATACTTCTATTTCTTATATGAAACAAGCTTCCGCCCACTACTTTGTACGTGCATCTCCGTTTTTCCCCGTTCCCGCAAGAATTTCGGGAAATCCTTTCTTAGCGGATGCCTACCTACGTCCTAACATCTACCTGCATGCCAAATTTCAGCCCAAAACGCCCGGTGGTTTGGGCTGTGGTTTGATAGATAACATCTATTAATGTTAAACAAGGATATTTGACCAATGCTGCATTGTAAATTGTAATACTAAATACCTGAAACAAAGGCCGCATGAAATAGGGGAATAATAGAGTGAAAGCCTCTTAAAAACTAAATTATTATCGTCTCATGTTACTAGGAGAATAGTCGACGTAAAGATAATCCTTACTCATATCAACAAACAAAACTTTGATCGCAATTTCCAACTTGCATACAAAATGAAGGTCAATTCAGATGATGCCTTTCACGGTCAAGTGTATGTAATGAATCAATGTCAGCTTAGTCCTGCATTGCAAAGATAGGCTTGACATCTTATAAGCATAAATCATATCAACGACATGTTTGACTCTAGTTACGTAATCTGTGGACTGGGAATATATCTACACTTTGTATGTGAGTGTTAGTTCTTTTGTAAAATTATGCTATCTATCTCTGTCTTTATAAGAAAACTGGCTGCGTGCTGTTTCACTCGCGGACGAAAAAACTAAATAAGTATTTCTTCAGCTAATGTGTTATTCTAGAATATAAGCAGGGGCGTAGCTACCGCCGTATCTGCCGTATCAATTATACTGGGCCCCCGCGCCAAGGGGGCCCCCAACGTGCGCTTTTGTGAGAAATCTTTACCCTTCCTAAGGGCCCCCAAACAAATTTTTATACGGGCCCCGCAAAGGCCCGCTACGCTTCTGAATATAAGCTATGTATATCACGCCAAGTAGCATTAAAATCCGTTCAGTGGTTAAAGAAGAAAGCTTCACTTTTCGCATTTATAATATTACTAGCTGCTCCACGCGGTTTCACCCCTGTGGCTCCACTTCTGTTGGTCGTAGCGTGATAATATATACCCTAGCCTTCCTCGATAAATGAGCCATCTAACACCGAAAGAATTTTTCAAATCGGACCAGTAGTTCCCGAGATTAGCGCGTTCAAACAAACAAACTCTTCAGCTTTATAATATTAAGTATAGATTATAGTAGGCGTAGGTACCTATTTTTCATAAAAGATTATTTAAGGCCTATATTTTATTAAGTATCTGCTACTTCAGAAATTAATTTGGCGCCAGCGTTCAGCCATAATTAGGATTTCATAAGTATTTCACCAGTTGGAAGACACTTGTATAGTATTTTATTATATGTGGCAGCACTGGGTCTATACTGTTTATTGATTGAAAGAAAGAAAAAATATTTATTGCCACATGTTACATACACTTAATAACTACTTATATTACTAAAAAAAAATACACAATAGTTTACATGGCAATCGGGTCAGACTCAGCCATGCTGTCGGGCTTTAACACCTGAACAGCGCTGATTTTCAGTCTGACCGTAAGTTTTTATTTCCGAGGCTCACTAAGTCTACATGTAAATACAAATACCAACCAAAAAACATTATTTACAGTTCTAAAAATTTGATTGATAGACTATATTTTATTGTTATTTATATTTGCCAGTTATTTCCGCGTATCAAGTTGATATTATACCGTGTTAATAATATAAAGCTTGTTTATTTATAACATTTTCATCAATTATATTAGAATTAAAGCCCACATACGAAAACCTTCAAGATAATTTAAATTCCTTTGATCTCATGTAGCTGGGGCGTTTAAAGGGCATGATTTTTATTCCCTTAATTAAAATCTAATCTAATAACATAAATGCAAAATTTTGGGCGGTTCGTAAAATAACATAAATATAGAACTTTACTTTATTACTCAATGTAACCAAAACGGCTCTAAATTTGCATTAAATTTTGTACAAAAAAACCTTAAAAAAACACATAATATTTATTTAGTTAAACACTTTATGGTCCTTGAAGTACGAGGATGGTTTTTATGTAGAGAAAACGTAAATATGTACCACGGGCGAAGCCGGGGCGGACCGCTAGTATAATATAAAAAAGACGTGTGGAACTCGGGGACTGCCGCGGTAAAGCTATTGCATGCTATGCCTTCAAGCCACACCTCCGCGCCCGTCGGAGTGGGGAGCGTGAGGTTATTCGTTACTAAATTTCTGGATTCGGTCCCCGCGCTCAAGGCCCGCGATAGAAGCTATGCAATAGCTTAATAAACGTGATCCTCTTAGAAATCTCTTAAATAACAAACAGTTGCTTAACTCACACACACTAATGTACACATTAAATAATTACCTGAAGTTTAAAGCTAGCTAGACAAGTCTCCTTAATCTACGTTTCTAAATTCTGATGCACGACATCCTAAAACTTCTAGTAGTTATAATATCACGTTATATACAAAACTGTCAAGAAATGTTAAGGTTAAAATATTTGTTCATGCTTCTCACGAATTAGGTCGAGCAACAAAGGTCTTACATAGAATCACTATTTTAGGGCCGATTTTTCAATGCTTGGATAAAACTTATCCGTCCAATAAAGTATAACATGATAATATTAATATTTCACGTAAACTGTCAAATACGGGCAATTAGGATACGTTTTTAAAATGGTAGTTTTATACATTATTCGATGAATAAGTTTTAACCAAGGATTAAAAAATCAGCCAGTCTCATAAATCAAAAACACTACTGATACTGACAAATAACGAGTCAACTGAGGTTTATTTTTATGAATTTTGAATTTTAGGAAAAGTGCTGTTGCAACAAGTACACTTTTCTTTCATTCCTTTAGTTTTCTTCTCGCAATTATTTCCAATAACATATTTATTAAGAAAATACAATTTCTAGTAGTATCCTAGCTGCCTAGCTCTATAGAGTCACGGATGAAATCTAAGCAATGCCTTTGCTATCGGAAGGGGCTCGATAGAACACATTGAAGTAATCTTTTGTTTTTAGTGGAACAACGTAGCGGGGAAAGGACCCTGGGTATTCCAAAATGCATGATGCAGACAAATACACTGTAGGATTTATAAAAACCTTGCAACATTGTTGTCAGATGTTTTACGCTTATATTTGCTTCAACTATATGTTTGACTAACCGACCGACTTTGACCTTTTAAACGGACACATTTAATTCAAACTTTGTACATTTATCAAGGACTAGCTTCCGCCCACGACTTAGTACGTGCATCCCCGTTTTTCCCCGTTCCCGCAAGAATTTCGGGAAATCCTTTCCTCTTTCTAACATCTACCTGCATGCCAAATTTCATCACGATACGTCCAGCGGTTTGGGCTGTGCGTTGATAGACTAGTAGGTATTTAATATAGATAAGTGACAACACAATAATATCATGATATTACACTTAAAGCTTATTTTCTTAGTTTTATTAGAAAAAAGTTTGTAATCTTAATCTTAATATACTATTATAAAGGCGAAAGTTTTTATGGATGTATGGATGTTTGTTACTCTTTCACGTAAAAACTACTGAACCGATTACAATGAAATTTAGCACACATATAGAGGGTAACTTGGATTAACACACAGGATAGGTTTTATCCCGAAATCCCACGGGAACGGGATCTATGCGGGTTTTCCTTTGAAAACGCCGGCGAAGCCGCGGGCGGAAATCTAGTAATAGTATACTATACCTCTAGTTTTCTGATAGGTTTAATAGTATACTATACCTCTAGTTTTCTGATAGGTTTGATCAACAATCTTCTCCATATGTGAAATATGCCGTGGTATGTAGTCTGCGAAACGGTGCTCTGCGGTCACTGTCAGACCGTTGCCTTGCGCCAACTCCTGTAAGAAAATGATTTTTGTAGTCCAGTTAAAAGAGACCTTTAGATATAGATTAAGAAATACATTAAGTTTGTATAACAGACATTAACCATTTAAAATTGAGAAACTGTGGTCTGTGAATACAATTTGGGCTTATGTTTTTTCTTCAATATTTTCTATTAAATAGAGAGTGTTCTGACAAAAAACTAATACATAAGGTCACGAGTGGCTGAATTGGTAAGGCATCCGCCCCGGAATAGCGCGAAAGGATGCGGGTTCAAGTCCCGCCTCGTGATCGAATTTTTTCTATTCCTTATAAATTTATAACTAATACATAAATTTAAAATTTTGGATAATTTTAGATTGCCTTGTTAGCAGGTAGGTATTGAATAATATATAATAAGGTTTTAAAATGATACCTATCATTACTTTTCAATAATAATTAAAGAAAAGTACAATTTATACTTTTAGCACAGAACAAACATACCTATTTAGTAAGAGTAGCATTTTATCTATATTAACATACTAACATAATAAATCAATGAAACTTATGTCTTCTTCTATAATATTATTAATAACAAGCGGTCCGCCCCGGCTTCGCCCGTGGTACATATTTCGCAATAAAACGTAGCCTATGTTATTTCTCAGGGTCTAAAGATGCCAAATTTCATCAAAATCGGTCCAGTAGTTTATGCGTGAAAACCATACATACATACAAACCTTTCCTCTCTATAATATTAGTATAGATGTGACATAATGTGTGTATTATGAACAAAACACTTGAAGGATTAAGATCCAGCTGTGAAGACCCTAGATGATATATTGGAAGGGAAAATCCCTTTCTTTGTAACATATAATAAAACTATTGAAGATAAAAGCACAAAGATCAAGTGAGATTTTTACTTGAAACGTGTTTTGTCTTTGTTGTGTATCTGAAGAAAATTATATTCCGTTTGTGGATATAATAAAAAACATCTTCTTACTATAATCATCTCTACATTATTTATTACCTTCGTTCTTCATTATAGAAGTGAAAAAAATAGCATTGTAAATAAAAATAAAATCTAAATTATAATAATCGAAACTGAACACGATCTCGATGTTCAAATTTTTATCATGTTATGCTAACTGCTATACACCAACATACAAACAAAATAAAAATACCCATATACAACCAAAATAAAAACAGAAGTAGGTAGAGATTGTCTAATCTAAAAATGAACGCCCCTCCACTAAACTTAATTGTTTCAATGTGTGTGGACAAATAATTATTGAACCACTTTATATGTGTGCGCGCGTCGATTCTACTGCAAACTTTGACACTCGCGCACTGATTTGTCAACTAATCGGGCGATCAGTTCAGGTGCCTAGCATTGTATGGCGGGGAGAGCGCGCTATGTACGGGATGACACGTCCGTTCTGTCGTGCATCGCGTCATTTATGCACTAGTTGGCCAACTGGTCCTGTCGTTCGGGCATGGACGGGACTGGAGGACTGAACGACCAATGAGGCAGACCAATTTGTGTGTATTGCGTCTATACACGTACTTTGAATGTGAGCGTAAACACAGTGGAGGGGCGTTCATTTTTAGATTAGACAATCTATACCTATGCATATTTACATATTACTAGTGGTCCGCCCCGGCTTCGCCCGTGGTACCTACATGTTTAAACTATCCTATCTCTCAAGTTGGATCGAACTGCACATGGTGTGCGAATTTTATTATAATCGGTTAAGTGGTTTAGGAGTCTATTGAGGACAAACATTGTGACACGAGATTTATATATATTAAGATTATTATAGCCACAGTTGAACACACCAGGCGGTACAGTAACATGTACGATCTGATTATGCAAAATACAATAAATGTAATTCTATAAATAAATTATTTCATGAAAACACATTGAGTTATTCACAAAGTTAAGTGTATAGCTCAAGTCATAACACGTTATGACTCGCATTTCATCTCATGTCTCCTAAAGCCAGGATAAATACAAAACATCAAAGGAGCATGTGAATTACACTCAATTTTATATTATTCTGTTTTCGAGGGGAAAGTTCGAATATTTGACTTGATAGAAGAGAATTATGCAAGCGTGTAAACGGTGTTTGAAATTCTTGTTGCGCAGTTATGTAGGTACATTTTACGCTAAGGGTTGCCTGGTAGAGATCGCTACCTAGCGATAAAGGCCGTCTTTTTTTTATTTTAAACGTATTGTTTTTTTAAGTTTTTATTTCAAATACAATTACCTAAGGATTTTCATTTCATTAATTTTAAAAAGATTTGCCCTTTAGTAATGGTATAAATCCGAAACATCTGAACCGATTTTGAAAATTCTATCACCAGTTCATAGCTATTGCTCATGATTTATTGAGCGATATGCTCATTTTTCCTTTTCTTGAAAAAAAATGCAATGGCATAGCTTTTATCTCAGACGTTGAGCGCGACGCGCGACCGAATATAAAAATTCCGTAACGAAAAAACCTAACGCCCCCCAACCCTAAACTCCAACCGGCACAGCGATGCATGCGATGCTCGGTAGTCCAGTGCCACACGTATTTTTCTATTAATTAGATGATAGGGTGGCTCCGGAGCTACAATATAGTAAAATTATAACCAAGTTTAGTACACAAATACGTCCGCTTCCCTTGCTGTCTTTTATGTGAATAAAATATTGATGGAATATATGGATAGTACACACTAACCTAACTACTGCTAACTAAGGATGTCCTGGCCCGGGCTGCAATAGGCCGTAGCCTAGCCTATTTGCCTAGGATATGTCCTACTAATATTATGAACTAGCTAACCGCCCGAGGCTTCGCCCACTTTGTTTTAAACCGAATAAAACCTTCATCTTGAATTTCTATCTATTATTTGAGGACATCGAATCATGTGAATTTTGAGAATAGTTTTATGATGCCAAAGTAAAAGTTTATACAAATTTACAGCTAGGTATCTCAAAATTCCGAGATAAACCACCTAAAATGACTGGACTATAAACAATTGTATTTCAAACATTAATTTTAATTACTAAGAAATAAGAATATATATATATTACTAGCGGTCCGCCCCGGCTTCGCCCGTGGTACATATGAAAAATAGATGTTGGCCGATTCTCAGACTTACCCGATATGCACAGAAAATTTCATGAGAATCGGTCCACCCGTTTCGGAGGAGTATGCAGACTAACATTGTGACACGAGAATTTTATATATAAGAAGAAGAAGATAATGTCTTCACATTACACACATAGTCCTACACTAACTCTAGTTTTGTTTCTTTTATAACAAATTATACCTATTTATTAAGAACCAAAGGTATTAAAATGAACCATCTTTACTCGCTATAATGTAACAATGTTCGGAGAGATAATCCTATCTTGGCACATCCTTTGCTTTTGCATATTTAGTGAAAATGTATTGTACAATCATAATACAAGAAATAAGTAGGTATAATTGGCTCACTCCTGGTTTACGCGGGTTTATTTCATGGCTCATATCCATACCAATATTATAAATGCGAAAGTAACTCTGTCTGTCTGTCTGTTACTCAATCACGCCTTAACTACTGAACCAATTTGCATGATATTTGGTATAGAGATATTTTGATATCCAAGAAAGTACATAGGCTACTTTTTATCCCGGGAAATAGGATAGGTTTTATCCCGGAAATCCCACGGGAACGGGAACTATGCGGGTTTTTCTTTGACTGTGCGGGCGAAGCTGCGGGTGGAAAGCTAGTAAATTTATAAAGAATAGAAAAAATGCCATTAAACCAAAAATGTCATAGCTCATGTCAGGTTCATTTTTGGCGGGAATTTATTTTTATTAAAAGTTACGCTGTTCTCTAAGCTGGTGATGAGTGAATTGATGAAATAAGTAAAGGGCCGTATAAATGTAATTCAAAATAATATTTTATTGATATTATCAATTCTCCTTAATAATTATAAAGCTTTTTTTAAGTGAAATGTCCTTGCTGTTAGCATTACACATTCAAGGCATAATATATTTTGCTGCCATGATAAAATTTAGTATTCATCTCAATTTACGACATCATAAATTCAAAATCAGTATGACATGAATGAAATATGACTAACGAAAGCTGTTTTAAATTTATTTTCAAATATTTTAGGAGTAATTTATCACTTATAATACCACAAGAGCTTCAAAATTATCGGGTATTTTCCGATAGGTTCGTTGCAAACAAATGAAGGAGTCAAGTTTTTAGTCAAGGTTAAATCACGAGCGCGAAGCGCGAGTGATTTTTCCTGAAAAACTTGACGACTTTATTTGTTTGCAGGGAACCTTGAGGGAAATGCCAGATAATTTTGAAGCTCGTGTGGTATTCGGGAGATTATTTTTCTGTCCCAAATGTCGGCCAATAATTTCACAATTGAATTGAACCTGTCAGTTTGACGTCAACGACCAGAGAAAATTTTCAAAAAATTATCAGTATAATACCATGTAGGTTGTACCACGTGACGTCGAATGGTGCAATTGTATTGGTCGATATTTGGGTCGGAAAAATAATCTACCTTAATTATAAACGATGGTGTTTAAAAAATATTTAAAGTAAGTTTTGCGCACCCGAGATCGCCTATTTTTACTAAAACTTAACTGAACAAGTCTATTAAAAAACATATCAAAATCCGTTGCATAGTTCTACAGTTTCTATTCTTTTTCTATTCTTCACATTATACTAAAAACCAACGATAATAATTCGTTTAAAACTTATTAACAACATAACATGTAAATATATTTTGAGCACACAATTAATAATTATGTAATTCGCTTGCTCAATTTTTTTCCTGATTAATTAACTGTTTGTAATATTAAATATTACTTTCATAAATCCAGATGACCAATTTAATTGACTACATATTTTTACCGTCTGCCAATTAAAAAGCGACCGCTACGCTCGAAAAATGAAATTATCACAAAAAGCGTCTCTATATAAAAATAACTTATCCGTGAAGCGAAATATTTTATTTCATTTCTAATTACGATTTATTTTTAAAAAAGTAATTTTATGTAATAAAACGACTATTTTTTTTGTCCGTTAACAAGCCGTGGCAAATTATTGTAATTAAAACAACACTCGGCTATCTCTATGTTACTTTTATATCTGTAATCATGTCTGTGGTATCTGGGAGACACCTGTTAACTCCAAAAAGTTAAATTTTCAGGAGAAGCAATTTAAGGCTGCAGTCTAGCAAAATTGCGTTTTCAACAAGTTATTTGACAATTTTTTCCCGGCTAATGAAATGATAAACTGATTTTTTTTTTCTTGTTTATCAATTAGTGTTATATAGGCAATGCGCGTGAATTTTTTCACATTTGTAAAGTTACTTTATGTTACCTTAATCAGGCCTTCAAGATAAGTCTCTTTCCCCCAAAGACATTTCGAGCTAACTTTGTGCACTCACTACGTTGCAACCGATTACAATTTACACAATCTGATCAGCGCATTATTATCCTTATATAGTCGTTATTAAAAACTGCTGAATACAATTGCCGAAAAACTTATGATTTTCTTAATTAGAACGTTATAAATTCATTAAATTTCCCATTTTTTGCCTTACAAAATCTATTGATAAATACTGCTAAAAGGGCGTATTACCCGTGGTCCCCCCGCTATGTCCCACTGTGGGTCTACGGGTAATAATTTTTCCCCGTGGACCCACTGCTATAGTTTAAACTAGAATATCTTTGAATTGTCATTTTCAGTGGGACCACGGGTAATTAATCTCATAATTTCTTTCCCCGTAGTCCCAATGTAGAAGTATACACCAGTTAGGTATTCACAAGCATTTTTATCCCCATTTTGCCATTTATTACACATATTTTTTTTTTTTTTTTTTTTTATTCGAGATTAGGCAAGCATTTGACCATCGCTTCGCCTGATGGAAAGCGATAAGCATGGTCTAGGATGGAGCATGCTGACCTAATAGATTCCTATTCACTTTTCTTTTGAATAAGTCCAGATTGTAATTATCAGGAAACACGCAGGCCGGAAGATTGTTCCATTCCCTACTGGTACGCACGAGAAAGGAAGAAGCGTAACGCTTAGTGCGTATAGGTGGAATGTCGATGACATAGGGGTGGAGACCAGCACCGCGTCGACTCGACCGGTGGTGAAAAGGAGAAGCAGGTATCAGGTTGTGCAGTTCTTCAGCACATTCACCATGATAGATCCTGTAGAAGACTGCCAAACTAGCCACTTTTCGACGATGTTCCAAGCTGTGCAATTTCGAGGTCGTGAGGGCCTCATTCCCGATAAGCCTTATCGCTCGTTTTTCAATCGAGTCCAAGGCGCTAAGTTG
The DNA here is from genome assembly GCA_907164685.1 of Colias eurytheme. Lineage (NCBI taxonomy): Eukaryota > Metazoa > Arthropoda > Insecta > Lepidoptera > Pieridae > Colias > Colias eurytheme. The sequence continues at coordinate 81,492 of CAJQZN010041286.1, forward strand.
GTATTTTGCTGCACCAGCCCAAAGGTGAGAACAATACTCCACACCCGACCGAACTTGAGCTTTATAAAGGTTTAGGAGCTGTTCCGGTGTGAAGAATTGCGCCACTTTGGAGAGAATTCCCAGCTTCTTGGCGGCAACTTGCACCTTGGACTCAATGAAGGTTTTGAAGTTGAGATTAGAGGAGAGCTTTAGGCCTAGAAGCTCCAGTTCATTGGACAATTCCAAGGACACATCCTGAAAACTAGGTGTTAAATTTAAATCGGTGCGTTTAGCTGTAAACAGGCAGGCCTGTGTTTTCGAAGAGTTAAACTTAACCAAGTTGGCATCGCCCCATTCGGCCACTGATTTTACATATTTGGTCTACGAGGAGCTATTGTTTTACCTGATAGAAAATTGAATATAAATCTATAAATTACTCATTAATTTTAATTTTTAAACTATTTTTTTAAACCCTGAATGCATTTTCTAATGGACTGGCCTTTTTTGTTTGAAAATTGGATAAATATATTAATATTGTAACTAATCAATGTGACTGATTATAATAAAAAATTATTAGAAATAAAACCAAATTTTTATTAAGTATTTTTATAATTTTATTTTAATTTATCCGAACAAACGGATATTCCAAAATAAAAAATCACATATTCGTAACCGTTATTGAACTCAACTCGATATAATTTTATTGATTTTATTACAGCAATGAAAAAACATTTAGCCCTTCGGAATTGTATACATTCCATAGTAATACCATCTTACATAGTCCATACTTTATTAATAGCTTTCCGCCAGCGGCTTCGCCCAAAGAAAAGTCCACATAGTTTCCGTTCCCGTGGGATTTCCGGGATAAAACCTAACGTATGTCTGTCCTTAGGTCTCAAGCCAAATTTTGTACTTTTTGAGTTTACCCCCGGACATACATAAAGACAAACAGACAAAAATTCTAAAAACTATATTTTTGGCTTCGGTATCTATCTTAGGGCGGCCGTACACGGACCGCTTCAAGCAGTTGAGACCGACCGATTGAAGCCGCAACCGCGCGGTGAACTATGGACATTCATTCACCGCCGTACACGGACTGCTTGAGCCGTCGCGACCGCTTCAAGCCGTCAACTGCATGATGAAATTTCATCGTGCCGTCGACGGCTCGCGAGCGGTCGTGAGGCATACACTGACTGCTCGAGCCGTTGACTTTGCTTTTATTTCTTACGTGTTAAACGGGCAATAATAATTATTATCAGCTTAGATTATCAGATAATTATTTAGACAGTGAAGGTTGACGTTAAAACACAGGACGGTCAACCGGCCAATATCAAAAAAAATAATCATCGTGCAAAGGATTCTAATAATAATCCAACCTCTATTATGTTCAAAGCATGACAGCGGGGGACCACGGGTAAAAAATTCTTTTATTTCATTTACCCGTAGTCCCATTCTATAGCAGTGGGTCCACGGGGAAAAATTATTACCCGTAGACCCACAGTGGGTCATAGCGGGGGGACCACGGGTAATACGCCGCTAAAAGTTATTTTTTTAGTTGAAGACCAATGAGTATTAATCCTTTAAAAAATTTTTTTTTGAATTTTGATAATTCTTTAAATATTAAAAACATATTTAAAATAATTAGGAAAAATCCTAGCGAATTTCTTTAGTCGCGCTCCTTGGGCCGGAGCGTTCTGACGTGTGCTCTACGCTCGATTTTCCTTCATACCGAAGTGAAAGTTGCTCTACTTCATTAAATTTAATATTTTTGTTAATTGATTATTTTTATATTAGTTTTGTGCAAATATTCGTATTTTTAAACATTTGATTTCGATATGGAAAATAAACGAAAAAAATACGCGTGTAACTACTAGAAAAAAAATTATCTTCGAACATAAAGTTAATGAAACCAAATAGATTGCAAAGGTGATTGGCAACAATTTCTTTATTTTACGGGGTGTCAGTAAAGGGATGTATATTTCTTTAAAACTAAAGTAAGCTCATAAATTT
>CAJQZN010041287.1:0-12597 GCA_907164685.1 Colias eurytheme
GTATATTTAACATATTACAAAGACGTACCTGTATATTTAACAGGTAAATGCATAATTTCATTATGCGGTCTCTCTGGCGCCGGGTCTTTGAGTTGGATCCTCAACTGATCGACCAAATTGTTTGGAACGGCTATTAATTGCATCTTGGCTTTTTTTAATGCCGTCTGTTGAAGAAAAGTATTATTTTATTTTCTTTGATACTACATACCATATAGGATGAAATTTTGTAATACCACCTGGAGAAGTACTTTTAATAGACAAAAGAAAATTGTACTTAGCAGATACTACATATACTTGAAAAGGATGAAAATAGCATTTAAAGATTTCAAAAAACTTTGCTTGCAGCAATCTTACCTACTAAAATTACTCTTTAGTTTTAGTGTATCGTTAGAGTTTATAATTATAAGGATGAAAAATAATAAACTTGATCTCAAATGAGAGGAAAACGTTAAAAATCAAGTAATTCAAGGTCCACAATAAAATACATATATTGCATACATTACCTGCAACGGTGTCCACTCTTCTCTACTCATTGTAAAGGGGTCGACCCCCACCACAGAACCAGCCCCCAAATTGGTAGTCAACCATTTCTCTATAGAGGGGGTATCGGGTAGCGCTGTTAAGAGGTAAAAGTAATTTTTGGATTGAAAATCAGTTGCATTTAATAAATCTATACTAATATTAAAAAGCTGAAGAGTTTTTTTGTTTGTTTATTTGTTTGAACGCCCTAATCTCAGGAACTACTGGTCCGATTGGAAAAATTCTTTCGGTGTTAGATAGTCCATTCATCGAGGAAGGCTATATAATATCATCACGCTAAGACCAACAGAAGCGGAGCCACGTGGGTGAAACCGCGGAGCGTAGCTAGTAGTATAATAAATACAGAATAGAACAGTTCTTTGGCATATTATAATATGTACATATATATAATTATGTAGTTACATATTATACATGTTGTTGTTTAAATTGTAATATTGACATTATTTTAAAAGAGCAACTTTGGAGTTGCTGGTTCTTTTCCATAGATACTGCTTTCCGAATCGGTGGTAAATGTTAAAAATATGACGATTCAAGTGCTTTTATAAGAAATCTAATTGAATAAATAAATAAATGTTTGAGTTTGAGAAATACATGCTTAAACAGAGAGATTTTAAAGTCAAATTAATAAAAAAAATTATCGAAAAGGAAGTTACAAGGAACGCGTTATGTAAAAGTAGAAAACACAGAAATGAATAATTGGAATATAAATTACTTTAACGAGACTCTTTTTTTAAATTTTATCAACTCGCAAAAACTTCAAGTTCTATAAAAACCAGGAAATTATTTTATTTTTCACTATCACATTACATACCTAACATATTTCTTATCACAGTTTCACAACATAGTATAAAACAATTCTCTGTCCCTATATCCCTATGTATGCTCAAATCTTTAAAACTATGCAACGGATATTGTTGCGGTTTTTTAAATACATAGAGTGATTCAAGATGAAGGTTTTAGTATACAATTTATAAGGTTTTAGACAAAGTGAGCAAAGCCGCGGGCGGAAAGCTAGTTTATTAAAATATCAACTCACACTGCTTCATTAGCGTCCACAAATTCAAGTCGACCTCTTTCTCGAACTGCGTGTAATATCTACCATCCGTCCACACTGCCGCTAGAGTGTTAGTTACTACCGCAGTGCCGGCTGACCCCGTGAACCCCGTTAGCCACTCGCGACGTGCGTCTATGGGTGCTATGTATTCTGACTGAAATATATATAATTCTAGTGTAGGAAGGGATTGATTTGGGGTGTAGTATACTAATAAATTATCGTATGTTATTATGTATGTGTTTCTAGTCATAAATAATGTATTATTTGTATAAGTCATAACTTCTTGATTCTTGAATGGGGGTTGGAGGTTGTAACTCTAAATGTTATGAGTAGGATAGTTTGAAATATACGTACATAGTATTATTGTAAGTGTGGTTTGTAAAAATGTTATATAATTCTTTTATAAATATATAGTCACACAGCCGCTAGCGTGCTAGTTACTACCGCAGTACCGGCTGACCCCGTGAACCCCGTTAGCTACTCACGACGTGCGTCTATGGGGGCTATATATTCCGACTGAAATAGGCGTTAATATTACATAAGAATTATACATAACATGCCATTCTAGATTCTGGAATAGGGGTTAAGGGTTGTTACTTTTAATGTAATAAGTAGGATAGTTTATTACATGTTTGTAACAAATATAAATAGTTTTGTTGCAAGTGTGGTTATAGTTTATAGTTATTCATCATATAATTCTGACAAAATTCAATAAGTCAAATTCTTGGTTCAAGAATGGGGGTTATATACTTATAAATTATATTATGTTATAATGCTATATAATTCTAATCTTAATGCTAAATATAATGTGGGTATAAAATTCTAATAAAATTCAGAAAGCTAAAAGTCCTATATTCTGTAAATGGGGGTTGGGAGTTGGAACTCTTATTGTTATAAGTAAGATAGTTGGTTATATGTATATTACACACATATTACTATAATAAAGTTCGTAAGTATACTCGTACACATGAAGTATTATTTTAAGTGTTTGTGTGTGTGTGTGTAAAAAAATAATATTTTGGTTAACTATAGGTGTCGTGTCATAACGTTGAAAAATACTAAACTTACGTTATGAGCGTCAGCTGTAGGCACAATATACGCCGCCAGCGCTGTCTGCTGGCTGGCCATCAGCGCTCGAAGCGCTGTCAAACGCTGCAGCGACATCTTTGGTTTTATACTCGACGCATACGATATAGACAGTCTGTGAACAAATTGTGTTATTGTATGAATTGTATAACTGACCTGTACAAAAATTTATTGTAAAACAGTCTTATAAAATAAAATTACATATTTACATACAACATATTTGATATTGTTATTTAAGATTGTTGTACTTTAAACAACTAGACTGAGAATCGAGCGGCGTTGTATAAAACATTCATTGAAATTAACACCTTATTTAGTGGAAATAACGTTCAAAGTAGATTGTATCGCTAATAAGAAAACTCTGCCAAAATAGACGCGTAAGCAGAGTTTTGCTTCAGACATTTTAGAGCGAATTTGTGAATTTAGTAACAGTTTTTGCCGTTTGAACTGGCATGCAATCATTATAAATATTTTTTCAATGAACGAATGATTTATTATAAATTATAATTTTATTTTTTTACCAGTATAGTAACATAACTTCAATAAAAACTTCGTATACGAAGTAATCAAATCGAAAATTGTTAAATCAAATAGAAAATCCACTCATGGCATAGACTATAGAGGCTATTAAGGTCATTTCATACAAAACATATCAATGAATCTAGGCTAGTAAACTATGTGATGGTGGCTTTAATCTAATAGTTGATTATCACTTCATAAGAAAATGTAATTGAAAATTGTCGCCAGTTACTAATTACTATACAAACTCAAATATAAGGCTACAGCCTTCAATAGAGTGTAGTCAATTACTTTAACGAAAGTTGCTTTATGTGGTCCTTAGACAGTCATGCTGCATGACATACGTTACGTGGCGTCATGCATGCATGATCGTTTAGATTCTCATCTAATCTGACGGTGCATTACGTTTACGATCAAACGAGCGAATGCTCATTCTAACCCCACTATGTTAAATAATTTTCGTGTAAACAGGTGTAGAGCATTCTTTCGTTGTTCTTAGTGCGTTAGAAAAGATTCTACGCAATATTCTTACCGAAAAGTACTGAATACGAGTTTTCGTTTACATTATACGATCACGAAAGAATGCTCTTGCTCTAGCTCTATGTTCGTTTGGTCTAAATGCACCGCCACTACATATTTTTTTTTTTATATTTTCAGGACAATTTTCACACACGGCACGATCTGATCCCATACTAAGCTTTTGCTTGTGTTATGGAAACCAGATGGCTGATAAACATACATATATAATTTTAATAAAATACTTATACTTATATGTAGATAATAAACAACCAGGAACAGAGCAAACATCTATGTTCATCACACAAATATTTGCCCCGGGTTGGAATCGAACCCACGACCTTTGGCTTGGAAGGCAGGGCCACTACCAACCAAGCCAACCGGTCAGTCATCTATCAACAAATGAAACTAAGCTTTTACTTTTTTTATATTGCAAGGAATATTATGAAATAAGCCGCACCGTTTCGCGTTCAAATTGCATCAAATAACATAAATGTTCACCGCGAGATTATTTTTCCGCCGGTGCGGACAAGCCCTAAATGTTGCTTAGTGGACACACAGCAACACAGCTTAAAAATCTATCTTATAGCTACTAATGATAAAAATTTAATATACTTAACGGTTTTTAGACGAGTCAAAATTCAATTGCTTCATAAATTTTAATAATTTCTAGTCTTCAATACGTGCAAAAGGTGTTCTACATATAAAATAACAAATTTCATTCTGATTTTATGCTTCGAAAGCTTCGAATTTACTTATTTATTACATAAATTTAAACGAGCACGACATAAACAAACATAATATATTTGATCACTTTCTACTTTACTGACGATTGTTAAAATTCTCGAGCTTCGTAATTCACAACTTTGTTAAGGAAAGATACTACTTTGCTACTTAGGTACACTTGTAATATAGATACCTACCGTTCTTACAAATAAAACTATATTTTTTTACTTACATTACTGCAATAATAATCCACTGTTTTGACATGATTTCTGTCAGATTTATCTTTTTTTAATTCAATATCATGGACGTAATACAGCTAACAAAACTCATTCACGTCTTATTAATCACAATTACTTAATCACAATACAAGAATATCCTCATTCTCATTAATCAAAACAGCATAGTATTTTCTGATTTTTCATCAATAATATTTTTTATAAAAAAAAAAATACACATCACAAAAAGGCGGGAAATTCTCGCGCGCAACGTTTAGAAACTGACTTTTGTGTTAACACATAACATCTGTAATGGTCTAATCTCCCCTCTAAAGACACACTCAGAAGTTGACAATTTATTATGTAGTGAATACAAAATTGGATAGTTGGCTATTAACTTATTAAGAATACTTCGTCGTAATTGATCGAAAGTTTATTGTTATGGAAGCAGCTGTTTATTTATTTATTTTTTGGAATAATACTGGACCGATTCAAAGAATCGAAGTTTTCAGATAGATTACATGCGAAAGCTCAAATTAGTACAAAATCAAAGAGATGCATAAACTGTATTTGATTTTATTTAGACAATAGTTAACTATTTCATCATTGGAAGAAAAGTATTTTTTTAAGTACATAATTGTTTCAAAAACAAAAAATACTATGTTGAATTTCGTTTTGTTGTTTATGCTATTGTTAGTTTTATATGCTTTATTTCATTACTTTCAAATATTATCTGGTTCAAGGTTCACCCAGACAGCAATAGCATAGAATATATTATATGTAATAGCACTACGTAACAACTCTTTCGTATAGAATGACTAGCTTTCCGCACGCGGCTTACCCCGCGTTTTCCGAAGAAAAACCCGCATGTTTCCCGTTCCCGTGGGATTTCCGGAATAAAACCTATCCTATGTGTCCAAGTTACCCTCTATATGTGTGCAAATCTTCATTGTAATCGGTTCAGTAGTATTTGCGTGAGTGTAACAAACGAAACATACATACACATCCATCCTCACAACCTTTCGCATTTATTATTTTATAATACTATACCTAAATATAAATAAATAAACTAGTAGGAAGGATAGTGGGATAAACAATTCCATACAAGAAAGAGTAACACCCGCGTAAATAATTTTTTGAATTAAAAACGAAAAACGTACCAACAAAATAACTACTCTACATGAAGATGAACAATAATTTCTCAAACGCGTAAAATATGAATAAAAATTTTCACTGTTCGTGCCTACATTTTGATAAGCCAATACGAAAGATGTGAACATAATGTAGGTAGGGGAATTTGGTCTCGCAGAGTACCTATCAAAGAAAAATACAAACATTCCGTAACCATAAAGATTAAAAAAATTCTCGTAGTACAGATTATTTATAACCCTTTTGTTCTAAATATAAAGTTATAAAAATACACATGTACATTTCCAGTTATTATTTACATAACACCTCATTTTAATACGCTTTTATTAGTTTGTATGTATTAAACGACTCCTTTATAGACTACAGGCCCGTGTTGAAAAAATTATGGGTCATTTGACCCACCAGGTGACCTATCTAGAACGATATAAGAGCATAAAATAATAAGATTCAGCACTATGACGTCACTTGTAAGCTGTCCACCTGAGTGCAGATGAGAATTCGAAGGTTCAGGTAGAGATTTTCTCCCATTGTCTCCATGATTTTTGTACGGCGTTGCGGAATAATTGATTAAAAGTAGTATAGAAATAGTATGACACAGATGACGTACAAAATCAAATGACCAAATTTACCCCGGCAACTGTCGAAAAATAAAAATAAATTCCGACTTTGTGGACCACCATTTTTGTACGGCATCTGTGTCATACTATTTCTATACTGCTTTGAAGCCATTATTCCGCAACGCCGTACAAAAATCATGGAGACAAGGCGAGAAAATCTCTACCTGAACTTTCGAATTCTCATCTGCACTCAGGTGGACAGCTTACGAGTGACGTCATAGTGCTGAATCTTATTATTTTATGCTCTAATATCATTCTACATAGGTCAGGTGGTGGATCAAATGACCCATAATTTTTTCAACATGGGCCTGTAGTCTATTACCTCGATTTTGACCCAGTTTATAGTAGGTTTAATTCAAACTTCGAATACTTATCAAGGATCAGTGACAATACAATAATTGCATGAGAAAATCTTATTTATAGCGTTTTTAATTATGTACCTTATTAAATAAATCTATATTCAACTAACTTTCCTCTCTCACTTTTGATAAATAATCTTACTACCTCCGCAGTGTCGAGGCTGCCACTTGTCAGTAAAATTAGATCTTCATAAATGCCATGGGCCAAGATAAAGCAGCCATGTATAAAATGCGACCTTTAAGACGATACACAAAAAAAAATCCACTGCTTGGCGGGCGGAGTCTAATAGCTCGCTATCGCGAACGCGGGTGTGCGCGAAGTCATTCTTGCATACTCGCCGCGCTGCCGCTGGCCGACTCGGGACAAACATGTATGGAGTCGTCATACAGTTATAATATTGTTATACATATATTTAATTGTTGATTTATTGGTTTTATTTTCTTGCTTATAAACACAAAATTATCTTCTTTTTAACAACTACTTAGACATTATTAATAATTATTAATTATTATTATTTCGTAATGTTTACTTTATTACAAAATAATACAGGTTATAAATAATCTTTAAAATAACAAAAAATATTGTTACTCTGAAAAAATGAAATGGTACCTAATTACGCGGACTACTGAATTGATTTAGATAGAATTTGATGCTGACGTAGATATTACATCATGCCCAGAAATGAAAGGTACTATTTCTGAAAGAAGTTATAAACCCTAATTCTTCTCAGTCAAAGTCAAGAGTGGAAGATATCGCTAATACAGTAAAACTGATGCGAAACTTTGGATGTTAATTTGTATATTTTTTTGTTAGTTGTTACTTAATCACGTCAAGACTACATTACCAATTTTGATAAAATATAGCTAATTGCCTGGATTTACACATAGGATACTTTTTATCCGAACTGAACACTTCTGTGGGATAAAACAGGATTCACGATATAACCTAATTCCACGCGGGCAAAGCCGCGGTCGGAATGACATTTTTTTAAATAAAAAAATTGTTTAAAAAAAACACAAAATATATTGACGCATGTATTTATTTTTTGCACTCTATTATAATTGTAATTATTCATTACAAATAATCAAAATAAAATAGCCAGAACAAAGTTAGGCCCTGGTAGGATAGGTAGGCAGGTACAGCAATGTGAGACGAACACTGGCTTATTTATACCAATAATAATGTATTATAAACATTACATTAAGTTTACTTTCTAACAACAAAAATACATAATATTAGCTAATGTGAAAACGAATCAACCAATCATCCCACAACAATGAAATGTGGACACAAATATTCATCCAAATCGGTTCATGTGATTAGGAGGAGTGACTGCAGCGCCATCCTCCGGGCCCAATTGTGTTTCCAGATCACCCAGGAACTCAATTTAATATACTTACACAAAATTTATCGAAATGAAAACTCACATTACTATGTAAATATGAATATAAACCGGTTTTAGTACTAAGCAATTTCCCGCACAGGTGTAGTAAGTATAAATGAAATAAATATCAACATCAAATTCTTTATACAACATACTTATCTACCACCTACTAAGAAATTCTTGAAATTTTTTCGTATTTTTTTAAAATATAATACTACTCCAACGAGCTCCTGTTCCATAATTCCATATTACGTCCACCATACTTCCACTAAGTTCACCATGATTTTTTATTTCTTTGCACTTTGTTGCTTTTTGCTAAAAATGGAATCATGCGATAAAACCAGTAGAGCGTTGATAACATACATTTTTGACTGAATAAAGGTACTTACGAAGGAGTGGGTTCACATTGTGAACAATCAGTGGGTTTATTTTCCTTCTGGATTCCGGATTTCTGAAAAGATTATTTATGCTATAAATGAAAAAATCTTACACATTCGTTATGTACTTAAAACAGGGGTACATATCAAACATCGTCTATAATACAATTATCATCAAATTTAAAATAAAACCAACTTACTTCATTAATTTGTTCCAATTGTAAGCATTCTTTTTCCTCCAACCTTTATGTTTCTTCTTCTTATTTTCTTTATTGTCCCCATTTGTCTCATTTTGTCTTATCGTGTTGTCACCCTTTTTTACGATTGCGCAAGCGACACAAGTTCCCCGTGTGACGGCCGTAGCGGGAATGACTCGTGCAGCGATCGGGGTAGGAAGGTACAGGGCGGCTCTCGCTATATTGGCTGGTCAGGCGCTAATTTCAAGTATTTCTTGTTTATTTCAAAACCATCGCATATTTCAAAATTCTAACACGGTAGACGTATAGGTTGTATATTTTATAGTTAATATCCAAAAAGTCGTAACTTTACGTTTGTTATTTTGAAGATGCCAGAGATTAAAAAAAAATAACAATGAGAACTTTGTATTTTTTTTCTATCGAGAAAATATCATGGAATCATGTTTCTAAAACGGTAGACGTATTGTGTTACTATTGAACTTTCTTGTCAAGAATTTTCATCACGACAACTTTAATAATATAAAAATTACGAAGGTTTAAAAAGGGCCGTAAATGTTAGAAAAATTAATTCATCACCTTAAAAGGCGGGAAAATAGATGCTAACTGCGCAATTTAAATTGTCGTGCTTGACCGCACTTCTGTGTAAATAAATATTATATTTTATGATTAGAATCCTCAATATTTACTATTTTATATAATAAAAAGCAATAAATAAATATTATAGGACATTATTACACAAATCGACCTAGTCCCACAGTAAGCTCAATTAAGGCTTGTGTTGTGGGTACTAGACGACGATAAATATAATATTTAATAAATACATATATAGATAATAACACCCAGACCCAAGAACAAATAATTGAGTTCATCACACAAATATTTGCCCTGACCGGGGATCGAACCCGGGACCGTCGGCTCAGTAGGCAGTTACTTTACCACTGCGCCAACCGCGTCGTCAATGTACCTAAGTAGTAAAAAAAAACTAAAAACACACTTGAACTGATGAATTTATTGTATCTATTGTCACGGATCTTGATAAGTACGTATAGAGTTTGAATTAAATCTGTCCCGGTCCGTACAGTGGCTCAAAATCGAGTATTAGGGAGTCGGTTACATACAAACATACAGATGAAGCTGAAAAAAGCCTGTTGAAATCTTTAAACTATTGAATCAATATTACTATTAAATTAGCAGGTAGGTATCGCGATGGAACACACTCGACAAGCCCGCATTGTGCTGCGGGAACACGGTATGTGTATTGTGTAGCCGAGCGGTGCGGGGACACCACACACTCACGTACGTACGAAAATCTAACTACGTATATATGGGTGTTATCCTTATAAATAAATAAAATGAGCATGTCACCCGTGTCAGAAGTGAAACTTCTATGGCAAGATTCAAATGATACCAATATCGTCGCCTTACTCCATGATGTGACGGTCCCAAACGTGACGGTAGTGCCGTGACGCGACCTTGAAATTTTACTCTGAACGCGCCTAAAAGTTTCACTTCAAAAAATCGGGAAAAAATATGTCATTAAACAATGAGGATAAAAATTAAAAGGAATATGTAGTAGTAAAATAAAATACGTTAGTTTCAAAATTATTTATTAACTTATTACATACTTATTAAAAATACGCTCATATCTACAATTTGTTAGGTACAATTTTAACTTAATTTAAATACTTTAGATTCACAATAAGTTGGCTAAGGCTTGTAAGTTAGGCGAAGGAACTTAATCGAAACTTAATTCAATCCAATACTATTTTACAATATTTGTGTGATGTGTCGTGATGCGTCAGTATATAAGGTCTAAAAAAAAACAGATTAGTATTTTAAAAATAATCGAAAATAAATATGTATGGAAGTTTATGTTTGTTTTATTGTCATGCTAAAACTGCTGAATTCGTTTTGATGAATTTTTACATACAATAGATTACATCTAGCAAGATATAAAAATTATTAGAATATACATATTTAATAGACATATCAATTTTAAAAGGACATAGGTTAGATTATAATAAATGTAAAAACTAAAAACTACAATAGAATGGAAAAGATGGAGGATGGAGCAAAATACTAAGAAAAATCAATACTATTGATATTTAAACGCTTATGACGCAACACATCACGACACACGCGTGTGATTCTTTACATGCGAATAGTTTAATAATTTCAATATTGTACATAGTTTTTTAAAGTTGAATATTTGTGCAAAAGTGTTGGCAAACGCATAACTCGAGAACGGCTGAACCGATTTCGTTGATTCTTTTTTTATAATATTCCTTGAAGTACGAGGATGGTTCTTATGGAGAAAAAACGTAAACGTGTACCTCGGGCGAAGCCGGAGCATATCAATAGTATACCATAAATATTAGGGCTATCAAAACATATCGATTTTAGCATTAATCTTTTTCAAATGTGGATTAATGAATCCCATTGCTATAAGAAAAAAAATAAAGAAACTAATAAATACATAAATTAATATTACAGTTCTTTATGTGTGTATTAACAGCTATAACTTTTACATAAGTTTCAACAGTCACAGTATAAAAAACATATTTTTATTATATGTCAGTTGGCAACCCTAAATTACTTTTTTGAAGACAGTTTATAATAATTCACGAGACAAAAATTGAGCATTTATGATATTTATATTGTTGCCACACTTAAACACTTATTTTTAATGCACTTCTCAAAGTATTATAAATAAATAAACAATTTTTTCTCATTGAACAGATTTACTAAAGAAAATTTTTAAAGTTACAATATTATGCTGTTTTAAAACAATAACAACTATACATTTTTAAGAATAGAAATAAAATCGATCACGAGTCGGGATTCAAACCCGCCATTTTTCGCCAAAAATGTCTGTATCTTTTTTTTTATGGTATGCCTTTTAGTACTGTCACAATACTTTCAAAGAAAAAAAAAATACAATTTCTAACTATTCACGATAAATAAACTAAATACCATTGTCAACTTTATACAAAACCTTATTGTAACTATAGGATACATTTTTAAACAGTATTTTTGAACTTACAAGCCAAATCTCCTTACACTGGAGTTTGATAAGTGACCACAGACTATATATTATTATACATGGCAACAAAATGCATTTGACAAGCAAAAATAGGCATAAAACATGAAAAAGTATAATTTCCGATAACCTTCTCTTTTGTATCCATACTATTGGTATGAAAATTTTGCTTTGAGCACTAATCGCAGGAACCAATTTTATATCCGAAATAAAAATGCGAAAGTAGCTCTCTCTGTCTCTCCTTTATATAAAACTGCTGAACAGATTTACATTATTTTTGTTAGTAAGATAGACCTGAGAGAGCACATAGTATAGTTTCTATCCCAGAAATCCCATAGGAACAGTAACAATGTGCCTTAACCTTTACAACGCAGACAAAAAGCCAGTACATATTTATTTTGGACAAGTATACCTTTTTTTGCACTTGTTTTGCCATATACAATATATAATCTATAGTTTTATCATATCAGTCCATACATCACAGAACACCACCTGCGGTTCTGCTTTGAAAACTCCATTTATCATACTTCTTATTTACAATCTGAAAAAAGAAAAACATTTATTTAATACTTATCAGTACATAGTATAAAACAAAGTCGCTTTCTCTGTCCCTATGTATGCTTCATTAAAACTACATAACAGATTTTGATGTGGTTTTTTTTTAATAGAGTGATTCATGAGGAATGTTTTAGTATATAATTTATAAGGTTCTAGACAATGCAGGCGAAGTGCGGAAAGCTAGTATATTATAAACTTTAAAATAAATGATAAAAATAGTTTGGAAAATCCAAAAGTGCACGCCTCATAATTTTTTTTA
>CAJQZN010041290.1:0-32594 GCA_907164685.1 Colias eurytheme
GGCTCCGAGTTGTCTATGTACATGTCCACGAGCGATATCGAGCGGTTCTGCAGGAACGCCATCTGTCAGTGCGTCGTGTACGATTTATATGGGTAGTGGTTGGTTTTGTCTTTTTAATTTTTTTTTTATTTTGTGCCTGTGACATGGATTTTGGCGGGTTCAATCTTGGATATAGAATCTTATTGGAATGTCATTTTTTTGGCGGTATGTTGTCTGACATAATAAAAAAATATGAGGAAGAAAAATGTTTTTTTTTTTAATTTGTGTCTGTGACATGGATTTTTACGGGTTTGATGTTACAACTTTTTTTTTTAATTTTTTAATGTGACATGATCTTTGGCTGGTAGTAACGTATTCTATATTCAAATTATCTTGGTGAAAACTAGGAGCTATTGGAATGTTTTTTTGTGGCCAGCATTTTGGCGCTATGTTGTACCTATGTATAAACAATGAATTAATGTATTTTTTTTATTTTTGCTAGTGAACTGTGCTAGTGACATGGATTTGGGTGGTAGGTACGTGACAGTTTTGATTTTAAAACTATGTTACAGAAAAGGACAGACTCATTTAACTGACTTCATAGCGATGCATGATCATGGTTTATTATAATACTGAAGTCAGTTTATCATGTAAAAAATAAACATTCTATAGGGAATTGTGAGCAAAAACATTGATTGAATATAGAAACTGGACCTTAAATGGTTCGATTAGTTAACGAATGATAACATTTGTCGTTTATCAAATTCAACTGTCCGAGAAAATCGAATTCTCTTTTGGCTTAAATATACAGGACAAAATATAGTTTGTTGTTAGGAAAGGTTAGGACCTATATTATCTTAGGCCCTATTGAATCAAAAGACGATTCAAATATAGATTTTCCGTATGGAAGTATTTTTATAATATTATGATCATTTGTACTGAAATATGTTATGATAGTTGTTTACTTAGGTTGTTTACATTTATTTGAAATTATGGTATAAAGTTTATTATGAAGCGTGATTAGAACAAAAATGGAAGAAGTGATTATGTAGGTACAATAAAGAGAAAGATGATAGTTCAAATAGTCCAGATAAATAATATTTTCTGATACTTCTGTAGCAAAATCAATAATTACTAACTGTCTAGTATATTTTATAAGGATTTATCTACCAATGAACTATTAAATAAAATATTACCCAGAGGAATTTAGTATAAGGGCTTATTATGTTTGGACTTTGGACCCTCATTAGAAGTAGAATAAATACCTTTATTATACTTGGAATTAATATATTATGTATATTTATATAGGTAATAGAAAATAAACTCTAATTACATGAAAGCTAAAGCTCAAAATACTTTACTTAAATATAATTTACTTCACACATTTCGTAGCTCGAAGAAATAAAATATATAAGGCGAAAGGAAAAAATCAAATATTCATTTGTATATAGATATTGTAAATAAAAACCCCTAGTTAAGTGTACTCAGCATACAATACTGAGTCAAGTACTAATGACACTCATTGTTAGACCCGCGTATTCGATACACGAAAGAATTGTGAATTAACGAAGTGTCCTCATAGTATTGAATGCGTGGGTCTAACCTCGAATATTTGTCGTTGATTTTTGTATTTTGACTTTCAAATTACGATATTTTTGCGTTTGAATTTCTCTGATTATGTATTCATTATAATAATGAATGAATTATTAATGTATTTTTAATGATTGTGTATAAGAATAAATACTAAATATTATTTAGTAGTAAAAATAAGCGTGAAAATAAATCTAAGTATTTATCAACCCAAAACTTTGTGCAATAAATTACCTGTTCAAATCCAGTTTATTTAAATTATATCATAATGTACTTAATACTATTGCAGAAAGAAAGTATAGATAAGAAGTCTACTAAAGCATTTTGATAAGCAAAGCAGACTTGTTGTAAAAGAGCGATTGTTTTCAGGCAAGTTGAAAATTTAACTTTAAAGGACATTGTTTATTGTTTAAAAAATACTTCTTATTCCTATTTACCTAATTACAAACCTGATTCCAACCATATCAGTGTATTACAGCGCTGAATTGCAGCATCTTAGTAAATTACAAATAAACTATTCGCAACTAAATCAGCATGCAAATCAGTTTATCAGTTTTCAATGAATCCGTGCCAAACAATCACAGAATTGACAAAACTTTACTCGTATTTACTTCTTGATTCAGACTGCATTATGCAAGTAAAACTAGAACAAAGACTAAATATTAACAAAGTTTTCAATAGAAACTTCTAGAAGATTCTATTTTAAATTTTATTGAATTTACTAAAAGCTAAGTGTATCAATATATATTCCTTCATATAGGTTTTCCTTCTAACATTTTTTCTAGTTTTACTTGCATTTAATTTCAATTTCAGTATTGTAATTTTTTATTGAAATAAACTTTAAATCTTTGTATATTACATATCTAAATTATATACGGGAATAGTAAATATGTATTTTATAATTTTAATTTTAAACGACATGTTCAAAAAATATTGTCACATTAAATTTTTTTTGAAATATATAAAAACAATATATAATATAAAAACAATCACTCTGTTACAACAACCAATTACTTGTATTATTAATATATTTTGATTTAAATCATTATTTACTATAATCTGTGGTCAGCACTTAGAAAAAGCCTTACCGTTCATTATTTAATATTTTAATACTTAGAAAATTTGTTTTAATTATATAATTAACTTATAATAAGTAAGTATATAGTCATACTTATATACTTATAGTCTTAGAATTTAACCACCTTTTAAAAATGTGTATTATAGCATATTAAAATTTAAAATAAAACTTACCTTCACACTTGGTAAACACACACATATTGAAATATTTTGCCAAATTAAAAACGTACTGTTTATTAAAATTAAACACACATACTCTGTTAGTACATATTTAACTTTAATAAATAATAATTTCATATCATTTTTGTATTTTTAAACAATTGATAGGTACAATATAATTTTCAATACGTTTTGCCTTTACGTTTTAAGTTTTGATAACTTCCAAATTCAAAATGTTCTAGAAGCTTATTAGAATTTTTTTTTTTTTTTTTTTAATTTGGCAAAAGAAAAACACGAACTGACTGCAAATATCGCTGATTAGTAAATATATTTAAAAACGTGACAGTGCTAACTAAAACTAAAATCTATTTATTTATTTTGTGTTTACGTGATTATTTATTTATTATAATATTATATATTATATTATAATTCTATAGGTATATCTATTTCGAAAGCTTAGAAATCTATTTCTTCAATATACAACCTCCTCTACCTACCATTTTTGAAGGAGAAAGCATGGAAAAAGATTATTATATAGTAGAAGTCAATATTTGCACTCAAACCACTGGAAGAGCTGAACAGATTTTGATAAAAAACAGTTTTTACGTCTGAATGCGCGGCATTTGTGTGAGCAACTAGCTTGAATTGTTTGAACTAGTTTTACGCCCTGGTTTTTCTCGATCGCGTCATAGAACGCTAATTAAATTATTAAATGTGTGTAAACGGTATGGTGTGTGGATATCGGTATCGATTCGGTATCGTTATGGTTTTCGGTATCGTTGTTACGAATAAACATGTTTGTTGAAAAAGATTCGTGAAATTATCTTCTTATATATAAAAATGAATCGCAAAATGTGTTGGTAAGCGCATAACTCATGAACGGCTGAACCGATTTCGATAATTCTTTTTTTATTATATTCCTTGAAGTACGAGGATGGTTTTTATGTAGAGAAAACGTAAATATGTACCACGGGCGAAGCCGGGGCGGACCGCTAGTAAGATATAAAATATAAATCTCAAATAAAAAGGAATAACATTTTGTCTGTTTCGTGTTTAAAATCTTATATAGATATGTACCTAGTAAATATAGGTAAAGTGGAATTGTTAGATAACCATTTCCCAAAAGAAAATTAATTCGTTTACCGAAGTAAACGCGTGGATGAAATATTTTATTGTTTACTAGCTTTCCACCCGCGGCATCGCCCGCGCAGTCAAAGAAAAACCCGCATAGTTCCCGTTCCCGTGGGATTTCCGGGATAAAACCTATCCTATGTCCCGGGGCAAAAAGTAGCCTATGTCCTTTCTCGGGTATCAAAATATCTCTATACCAAATTTCATGCAAATTGGTTTAGTAGTTAAGCCGTGATTGAGTAACAGACAGACAGACAAAGTTACTTTCGCATTTATAATATTAGTATGGATTTTTAACGATTTAACTCAAAAAGTACTTCATCGATTTTAAAAAATCTTTTATAATTAGAAAGCTATAAGGTATCTTTACCGCATATCGTAGACAATAAGTATTTTATATCCCGAGTCAATCCATTATTATCCAGTCGAAGCCGGATCAAATAGATCACTTAAAGTCTTTACTATCCATACTAATATTATAAATGCGAAAGTAACTCTGTCTGTCTGTCTGTTACTCAATCACGCCTAAACTACTGAACCAATTTGCATGAAATTTGGTAAAGACATATTTTGGTACCCGAGAAAGGACATGGCTACCTTTTATTGCGAAATATGTACCACGGGCGAAGCCGGGGCGGACCTCTAGTAACATTATAAAGAGAAGATATTTGATTGTTTATTTATAACACTTTAACTCAAAAACCACTGAACCAAAATTAAAACTTCTTTCACCATTAGAAAGAAGCTTAGCTGCCGCGTAAAATAAGCGCACATTTTCATTCCTCGTATAAATCCAGGTGAAGCCAGGATCACTCAATAGTATGTGATGAAATAAAGTGAAACTTAGTATTTTGATCGCGAACTCAGAGGGTCGAATTCGGTCACTTATTGCCCTCTTGAATTATTTATATTGAGCCAGAATCGGTAAGATTTCCTCGGTTTTGTTGAAGCGTTTAAATGTTTTATATTTTCTCGTGTATTTTATTTCGATTTTGGTGGATATTATAAATGAACTAGCTAGCTATATGCCAGCGGTTTCTAACTTAACGAATCATATTATACCAGAATGTTGCTTTTGAAATCTATCAAAAGAAAAAAGCGTGTGTGTCAGAGGTGAAACTTCTTTGGTAACATACAAAGATACCAAAATCGTCGCCTTACTCGATGACGTGACGGTATTGCCATGACGTGACCTTAAAATTTTACTCTCAAGTCTCAACGCGCCTGAAGGAGCTTCACTTCAAACATCAAAATCCGTTGCGTAGTTTTAAAGCATACATAGGGACAGACAAACAACTGCGGGATTAGACTTTGTTCATACTCTGTAATGTATAATCCATATATTACATATTTATTAAGCGCAGGTTTTTCGGATTAAACATAGCATTTTTAATGGAATTTCCATTCATATTTCTTGGATGGATGGATTTTATTGTATTACTAGCGGTCCGCCCCGGCTTCGCCCGTGGTACATAATATTTACGTTTTCTTTACATAAGAACCATCCTCGTACTTCAAGGAATATAATAAAAAAAGAATTATCGAAATCGGTTCAGCCGTTCTCGAGTTATGCGCTTACCAACACATTTTGCGATTCATTTTTATATATAAGAAGATTGTACAGCACACATCTTAGTTACATAATAAATTATGTAACTAAGATTATTGTTTTTAATTCGAAAACCTAAAATAAAATACATTTTACTCAATGCAAGAAAATATTTCTACCAAAGAATACCCCTGAGAAATAGACGTTAATAAATTTAAACCCTATCCCCTTCTGTATTAAGTTTATTTTCCCTTGAAGGTTTTCAAGCACGCAGTTCAAAATTTAATAAACTCCTTGCAAAGATAAAATTTTAAAACTTCACCGAGTTATTTTGAACGTATTGGAGAGAATACTGACATTTTATATTTGTAACTAGCTTACCGCCCGCGGCTTCGCCCACTTTGTCTAAAACCTAATAAATTATATACTAAAACCTTCCTATTGAATCACTCTATTTATTAAAAACCGCATCCAAATTCGTTGCGTACTTTTAAACATTTACGAATACAAAGGGACATAGGAACAGAGAAAGCAACTTTGTTTTATACTATGTAGTGAAGCAAAGAAATGTTAATTACTTTTGTTGGAAAATACATTTAGAAAATAATTTTATGCTTACACTAGCTGAACTCGCAACTTTGTCTGCGGGCTAAAATGATTGTTTTTTCATGTTGAATTTCTTGATAAATGGACTATCCAACGCAAAAAAATATTAACAAAATCGATATAAGAAGTCTTGGGAATTCAGAAATAAATTTAAGTTTTACAATATACTAGCTATCCGTCCGCGGCTTCGTCCGCTGTGTCTAAAACTTAACAAATTATGCACATAATCCTTCCTCTTCGATTGCTCTATCTATTAAAAAACCACATCAAAATCCGTTGCGTAGTTTACGAATACAAAGGGACATAGGAACAGAAAAAGTTTTTTTGTTTTATTTCTATGTAGTGAAGAACAGAATATTATATGAAAAACCGAGTAAAGCCAAGGTAAGTAACTAGTATTAATGTAGACTCAACATTTAACTGAGTTTCGAGGAAATAAGCCGAGATCTAAGGTTATTAAAACGTCAAAATGTTAGTTCCTTACAAAATAATTTCAGTAAAATGTATTTCAGTTTTCTGGAATGTTCAAGTTACAATTTAATGTTAAAATAAGCTTTCCAGGATATTTTATATTACTTATCTGTAGTATCTCTAAAAGGAGTAGGTAGGTATCACTATATTATTACGCTTTATCTGTCCCTATGTATGCTTAAATCTTTAAAACTACGCAACTGATCTTGAAGCGTTTTATAATAGATATAGTGATTCAAGAGGAAGTTTTCAGTATATAATTTATTAAGTTTTGGATAAACCGAGCGAAGCCGCGGGTAGAAAGCTAGTCTTTTATAAATTTGTTTATGAAATTATAAAGTACCTAGTGATACAAAAAAATAAAAATGTCAAATCCTAACTTCCTAGCTAATATTATAAATGCAAGAGAAGTGCAAGAGTAACTCTATTTGTCTGTTTGTTTCTTGTTCTTGCCTCAACCACTGAACCGATTTAGATTAAACTTAGTACAAAGATAGCTTGAGACTTAAGAAAGTACATAAGATAGATTTTATCCCGGAAATCTCACGGGAACGGGAACTATGCGGTTTTTCTTTGTCTATTCCGGCGAAGCCGCGGGTAAAAAGCTAGTCAATTATATTAATACTGAAACAGACACTTATTATAAGAATTAGGAATTGACTGAGCATACAGTAATAGTCAAAGAAAATATATTTTTTATGTTGATCAGACAAAATTATTAGCTACATTTTCCTTTGTTCGCTTTTTAGCGACTCATCAGACAATAAAAATCAGACAAATGTTACATTCAATTAAATAAATAGAACAAAATAAAATATGATATTATATTCAAATAAAAATACACGAAGAGCCATTAAAATTTCAATACTTGTGCGTACTTCTGGCTTCACTCGCGTAAGAGCGTTGTAATTAAACTGGAGTCATCAACTCGGTTTGGGATTTTTATTTTTAGACATAAAATGTTTCTGTATTTCTCGTTTTTTATTAAAATGCCAGATTGTCAGGTTTCGCAGTAACATCGGGTTAGTATTTGGGATTAATTTATTACTTTAATAAATGCCAAAAGGAGAGGATAAAACGGGGAAGTTTGATGGATTGTAAATTCATATTTATTTTTCATATTACTAATGTATATATTTTGATAATATGTTTTATATTACCAACAAAAATAGAAACAATAACCCACTATTTTGATAATAATAATAAGCTTCTTTTTATAAACGGGAAGGCTCGTGCAAAATTTATAGATTTAATTTTGTAACATACGGACAGAGTTTCGCATTTATAATATTAGTAAGGAGAAAGATCTTTTTATAGAATACCGAAATATGTCGCAAAAATATCTTGACAATTTCACAAGTTTCTACATTTACTTTGTATAAAGCTTCGAGGCTATAAGTATTCATCCTTGAAACTGTAATACAGGCTACATTCGCGTAGAAAGAATGCGTCGTAGCATTGTATCCTCGTAGAAAATCAATACTAACGCAAAACTTTGAAAGCAGCCACTTTACGAAACGACTATTCTTTTAAAAGTTATGGTTGTTGACAATTTTGAAACGAGAGGTATCGTGTTTTGAAATATTAAATCTTTTATAAGTGTGCAGTGCATTTTAAATTATTACTTTGTAGTTAAATTAAATGGAGTTGTTTTATGTCCTGAGTTTTAATTCAGTTATTCCTATTTTTAACCGACTTTATAAAGAAAACGATGAAGCCTTGATGAACAAGGTTTTGTATTATTATTATCCTATTTTAGACATACACTTCGACTTGATATAGAATAGTCTATATTTTATTTTACCTTACGGCGTAATTTTTACTAAGTATTTGTTAATTTCACACGACTATATTATAAAAAAATCTTAAAAAATGCTTCAATTCTTACTCTGAGAATAATTAGAAATGTTGTTTACTCGTTGTTATCCTAGTACTTCATTACATAGTATAAAACAAAGTCGCCTTTTCTGTCCCTATGTCCATTTGTATGCTTAAATCTTTAAAACTACGCAACGGATTTTGATGCGGTTTTTTTAATAGATAGAGCGATTCAAGAGGAAGGTTTTAGTATATAATTTATTAGTTTTTAGACAAAGCGGGCGAAGCCGCGGGCGGTAAGCTAGTTTATAATAAAAAACAATTTTTACTCCCAAGCCAACATGTTTACGAACACTCTAGATAGAGCGATTCAAGAGGAAGGTTTTAGTATATAATTTATTAGGTTTTAGACAAAGCGGGCGAAGCCGCGGGCGGTAAGCTAGTTTATAATAAAAAACAATTTTTACTCCCAAGCCAACATGTTTACGAACACTCTATCATCTTATACAACATTCAAAATTCAAGATACCGCATACAATGCCAAAACATAAATTGTATCTATCTATATAATGAATGGGTGAGATAGGGCTCGTAAGTTATATGTACATATTGGCAGATATTCGCCATTTTCTTGTGTTTTTAACGGATTTATTACACGTTTTTTTGGTGTTTTACGCTTTGAGGGATGTTTTGTGACGCGGTTTTTTGTGTTACGATTTGGGGGATGTTGTTTTTAATGAAGTAATTGAGTAAGTACGTGTTTATTTTAATTTTTCACTCAGTAATAATTCATATTAACAATTATTATTTACCTATACTTAGGAAAATATTATTATACTGCATGATCGTTTTAGCCATACTACATTTTATGAATTCCAGATTTTATGAATAGAATAGGCGAGTCCCAGTAAGATAACACTAAATTTAAACAAACAAACATATTTGTTAGTATCATATTCTTTTATATGTATAAAATCTTTTATTTATTACATTCTAGTAAAGCTATGAAAATGACATGTCAAAAACATATTAAGACGCATAGCATTGCATTTCTGAAAGCACCAGTCGAAATTGAAATTGTGCTCAATGCGGGTGAAATTTCCATGACAATCCATCCATGCATTTGAACAAGAATAAAGAGCTATTCGCAATTCGAGCACGGGAATATGGTTCTTATGCAATCTTGACGGTGCTTCTTATTAAAATGAATTCAAAACCGTTTTGAGTTACGATTACCCATTTTCCATTGGATATTTTCAATTCAACGATCGTGGATGTAATGAATTTGAAATACTAGTTATGTCACGCGTCTACGTCCGTCTTGATGAATATTTTTTTATTTTAAGTTTTAACGGTCATTATTTGTCACAACAATGTCTAAGTTTAAACATTCATTTAAATCGGTCATTCAATGAACGCGCTAGTCATTCAATCAAATAGCAGATTCAACCAGACGACTGCGACATATGATTTACCTATCGTTATCGTTAATCTGTTTAGGGCCGATTTTTCAATGCTTGGATAAAACTTATCCGTCCAGTATAGTATTTCACGATAATATTAAAATGTCACGTTAACTGTCAAATACGGGCAATTAGAATACGTTTTTAAAATGGTAGTTTTATACATTATTCGACGAATAAGTTTTATCCAAGCATTGAAAAATCGGCCCTTAATCGGCAGATTTATTGTTATACGTTTTAAAACATGAAAAAGGGGACATAGGACGGAACAAAAAAATTAGGTTACTTAAAAAAAACACTCTTCACTCATGAAATTACTGTATCGTCCCCGATCCTTGATAATTGTTCAAAGTTATAACAAAATCGAGTCTAAAGCAGTCCGCTACATACAAACATACAAGTGAAGCCAATTTAAAAGTGTTAAAATTGTAATAAAAAAAGTGAAGTCCCATGTCCCCAAGTGGGGTAAGGGGCAGATGCATTTTACATCTGTTTCACTGATCGATTTTCTTTAGTGACAAGTAGGTGATCAGCCTTCTGTGTCCTGCCAGACCAAGGCATTTTTTTTCTTCATCTCCACCGGGAATCGAACCCAGGACCCCTCGGTGTTACGCTCACGCGTCAACCACTGTACCAAGGAGGCGGTTAAAATTGTAATAATATGTCTTAATCTCTGCTTATACACACACACAACAGGATATTAAAATACTTTAAACCAATGAAGACTAAATTCGATTTAACTTATTCACAATTGCCTTCAATAGCCTGTTATCGACGGAAACAGTCCAACTTTAATCTGGCTGTTTCAATCGTAACTTAGAGAACTTAATATAACTTAGCCTGCGAATGACGTGCTTTAGATCTCTGAGGTTTTTATTTCTATTAGATAATTCTGTCTTATTTTATTCTATTGTTTATGGGTCAAGGATGTTTGTGTGAGTACACATAAAACGGCTATTCAATTCTGTATAGAATTGGGCACAGAGATAGATGAATGAAAAAGTAACATATTATGTTTTTGTATAGAAAACGAATGTCACAACTCACAGTTAGTTAATCTTTAGAGTAGGACATAAGAGAAACATACAGTGTAAACTCTATATAACGACACTCCATTTAACGTCAAACTCCGTATAACGTCAAGATTTCTCGACTTTGGTTGGTTTATATTGTTGTCTATACAATAATACACTCCATATAGCATCACGCTCACTCTAATTAACGACCACAATAAGACATTACAACTAGGAACTAGGACTAGGAAGTACTGACTAAGTTGCCGAAATCAATGAAAATCTAGTTGTTTACATTCTTTTTTACTGACATACCGAAGATTCTCAGAAATGCAGACGTAGAAAAATAAAGAAAAAATTCTGCATGCCGAAGAAGATGGACGATCTGCCAAAAAATTGAAGAAACCTCAATATGAAGACCTTGATCAAGCGATGATAACATGGTTTCATAGGCAATGTCAAAATAATATTCCTGTCTCTGGACCAATCATGTAATTTTCCCTTTCTCTCCATTTAACGACCACTCTCTATAACGTCGAAAAATGCACGGTCCCTTAAGTGACGTTATATAGAGTTTACACTGTATTATGTTTTAGAATGTTCGTCTGTCTGTATGTTTATGGCTTATGTATTACGTGCAAAAACTACTGCGTGCAATCTTTTGTTCCTTGATTACAAGTAAGTATGTACCTATAACTTAAAATTTAATAACTCAGGCCCCGGAACCACAGACACATCACAGAAAATCTATTGTGTCTGGGACCGATCGGGCCGCTTGGGGCTCAATGGGTATATAAACTCCATTATAATAATTACACGAACAATATCGCGAGAAAAAACTAGTCACCAAAAATTATAACAATAAATAAAATACTCCGTTGCGTCTGTTTGTCTTATCGCGATCGTTATAAACTCAAAAACCGATTTTGATTACGTTTTCACCAATGGATATCGTAATGTGTCGTAATTCTCGAGTATAGTTTGAGTATAATATAATTTGTTGAGTGTTAGACTACACAGAAGAAGCCGCGGGCGGAAAGCTAGTTTTATAAAATTAGATTTTCTGACCGTACTTAGGAAAAATTAGGAATAAATTTACCTTCTACTGTAATAAAAAGGTAAGTATAAACCCCGTTTTATTTTCATTTCCTTAAACACTGGGAATGGATTAACGGTAATGGATTCGACTCTTCGTGAATAGCAATTAAGGTTAATTTAAATAAGCAGGTATTTATTTTTATATAACTTCTATAATATATTTTAAATGTATAAGGAAAAAATAACGATGGACGTGTTCGTTTTTTTAAAACAATGGCTGCATGCATTTTTTTATTATAGTTTATACACACATCAAAGTAAATAAACGAGGAGGTATTCCAATTGTGTAAAAATAACATAAATTTATTTTATATTTAAAACTAATAACTACTCTTTCCCTTTCCTATTCTTCAGCTTTTCATTTTTATGTGTGTATAGAGTTTTTTTAGTACATGCAAATATGTGTTCTATTTCTTTGTATTAGAGCCTATTTTACCACGCATTCAGACGTATTAGCACATAGAAAGATAGAGATCCGAGAACCTAATTTTTCAGAACATACACATTGATCAACATTTATTACAAGATGACTCAAAATTTTTTTAAATAATTAATAATATAAAATAAAACAGAGCATTTTTTTAATAATTAAAACAGTCAAGTACCTATTATAAATTTCTATTTGAATTTTTTTTTGAGTAAATTGAACATTTTGTTAAATTTTTAAATAAAATAAATTGCTCATTCCATAACTTAAATTAATTAATTTAAAACTTTGAATCATCTTGCCAACAACACAGAACATTTAACAATCTAAGCTAACAACAGTAACATCAAGTTAAACGACCAACACTTAGAAAATAAACTTTAACTGTACTTACTTTGCCAATTTTTATTTTACTTAAAATTCAGAATTTTAAATGCAAAATACTCTAACTTTAAATACAGTGCAATTTCATACAAATACATACTTCAATTTGGAAGAATTTAAATTTTAATCAAAATGCAGGTTGTGTAGAATTTACATATAATTTTATTGAAATTTTAAACATAGGAATTGGAACTTCGGTTAATCTGATTCAGATTCAATATCGAATTTGATTGCCTTTTTACGTTATCTCATATATTTTCTATATTTGGACACAGTAATAATTAAAAAAAACGTACAAACTAGATATCATTACTTCCTTTCAAATATCGAAAGTAATTTAAAATTCTTATCCATACAAACATCGAATTATATCTCAAATTCAAACTTCAAATTCTTAAAAAAAAATAAGACATCAAATTCGACATTCAAACCAGCCAGACTTCGACTTACGTCATTCCGTTCCGCACAGATAAAAAAACCATTGCCATCAACCACAGAATAAAAATCTGCGTCGTACTCGCACAGATAATCAAATTCCATAACTTACAGATGGGTGCGGTTGGTGCTCCTGCTTGACATTCTGGAGCTGCTTGTTGTGAGCAGTTGGCGTTCGTTCGCCCTGCGTGGTGGACGCGCCTGCGACTGCTCCGGCGCTGCTGCCAGCGGGGGACTTCGTTTGCGGCGAGCTGGTTGATGTTGTTCTAGAGAAGGTTATGATATTAATCTTGTATTCAACCATTTTCAGTGTATGTATTAATAAAACTATGGGCAGAGACAAATGTCATAGACGACAAGGTATAAACTGCTACCTATCGCTAATTATTGACTTAGCTGAAAATTTTGTTCGTGGTCGTCGTCGTCGTTGGTAGGGTGACCGAATGCTTAGCAAAACATCATACGCTTATGTCAATTAGTATCGATAGGGGATTTTATTCATTAGTGTTTACTGTTTTGCTATTTGTCTCGGCCCTTAGTGTTCTGCGCGCGGCTTCGCCCGCTTTGTAGAAAACTTAAAAATTATATACTAAAACGAACACTAAGTAGTTCATTATAATATTATTTTTCAGCCCGACGCGAGTTTCCGAACACTTTACAGCGACATAGTCACGGGAAACAGACATGTTGTATCAAGATAAATTGGAGGTAGTTCACAAATTATCAACATTTAGACCGCTAACTAAACAGCAGCGCTTAATTTGAAGAGGCTCGATTTATTACACCAAAATGGTGATGTAGGATTTAAATTTTAAGGTAAGTAATGCCTTTCTATATGCTGTTTGCAGAAATCTGAAAATTTTCACAATTTTTTAGGTTAACTTTTCAGGTTTATTTTTGTGGTTCACTTTTCAATTTAGTAAATAATATTGCTTACAATGGAGTTAATTTAATGCATGTTTTATGTAGTGATTGAATGTTATTCAATAGAATCACGAGTTTTAAATATGTAACGAATTTTATTACTAAATTTTATTTAGATCTAGTTTTTATTAAGATTAATTGATTATGATTTGATGTGTGTTGTAATTTAATTTTTAAAAGTGAAAAATATCAATATCTATAGGTACTTTCTTATATTATAAAAAGTTTGTTTGTTTGTTTGAACGCAATAATCCCAAGAACTACTTGTCCGATTTAAAAACAATCTTTTGGTGTTAGATAGCTCATTTATCTAGGATGGCTATACGTACATATTATATCATCTCGCTAAGACCAACAGTTGCGGAGCAACGCGGGTAAAACCGCGCGGCGCAGCTAGTGTTATATACAAATATCATTTGAAAATAAACAAATATTATTAAAGCGTTCAACTATAAAACATTTAAGTTTCTGTCTGCAATATATTTCCCCAAGGACCGAACAGAGGTGAGAAGTGAGAACGTAAGCGGAAAATGTTCAAAATCCCAAATCACATTGCATTTTCAGTTTTTGAAAAATGTTTTACTGTTTATTTTAAATATATTTCTTAAAGTACACATTTTAAAGGTGATAAAAAAGAAGTAAAGTCTAGTAAGTATAAAATTCTATTTCTCTAAAAGTGTTTTGGAAATACATAATATTATGAATGGAGGGTAGTTATTAAAATGTAAAATTAGTACGTAATTGTTGTTGTAAATATGTATATTGTATACCTATTACCTATGCTTTTTTATAATATAGCCAACGATATATTTTCACAATATATCTATCAGGGTGCTTAATAAAAATCCTCTGAAGTGGTAATTTTAAAATTTGCTGATTCTTTCGCAACAAGCTGGAGCCCGGGGTTCCACTTGCTTAACAAAATATGCAACCAACAATACTTTCTTAGAAATTTTCGAGTTTATAATATTAGTAGGATATGTAACCCGCAGTTTATCAATTATTTATTTAGTTCATAATATACTTTTTTGAATGCCAACCCGCACTTGGCCGGCGTGGTGGATTATGGCCTGTATCCTCATAGGAGGCCTGTGTCTCAGCAGTGGGAACGTATAGGTATGGGCTAATGATGATGATGATGATGAAAGTACTTTTTTTAATTCCACACAATTGCATACTTTAATATAATCGTTGTCTGTAAGTCAAGTCAACCATATCTATCGCTTGTACGAATTACACTAGCTTTCCCGGTATCCCTTCTTGTTTGTTTTCTTAAATAATTTTCATGTTAATAATTACGAAGGTAAATAATTTGAATGCTACATTGAAAATTAATACCGAAGGATCTAGGTCATTTCAAAGGATATATATTATATAATATCAAATTGATTAATGATCTTCTCCATTAGGCCCTACTCGAGTATATTAGATTAATCTCCATTGATATCAATGTGCGTCATCAATTTATGTAACGAGTAATTCTATGGGGTTATTGATTAACTACATAATTTATATTTGAGGGTTATATTCGATATAGATGTTACCACTTACCAGCGGCTTCGTAGCTTTCCGCCCGCGGCTTCACCCACGTTTTCAAATAAAAACCCGCATAGTTCCCGTTCCCGTGGGATTTCCGAGATAAAACCTATCCTATGTATTAATCCAAGTTACTATCTATATGTGGGCTAATTTTCATTGTAATCGGTTTCATTGTAATACACATACATAGGTGTATGTAGGTATATCCATTCTCACAATTTTTCGCATTTATAATATTAGTAAGATTAAGTTTCCCACTGTATGAAAACTACTAGAGTAAAACTAATGCGAATCAATGTGCGAATCTAAACAATACCGCACCAGCGCGGCGGTTTGGTAAATCATCACTTATGGTATTCATACGTACTGATTTATAATTAAGTTATAACTAACAGTTTATAATATAAAGTAATGAAGATTTTTAAATAATTAAGAGACTTTTTAATTTATTTGTGTACTTTTTCTTGTTTTAAAAAAAGTATACCCTTGTAGACCACGCGACCTCACACGTCACTTTTAGATACGTGACTACTGACTGCCTAGGGTTATAATTCACGTTTTAATAATGGTTATAATAGGATAAAAGAATACATTAATACAGATAGTAAAAAAAGGTAAATTATTAATCGTACTTGTTTAATTTAAGGTAACCTTAATTTAGGTATACATACTCTGTATTAAGACAGACAAACATATAAAAAAATTGAGACAATACTTACTCAAGTTGCGCTCTGCAGGTACATGAAACAAACAAACATATTATTAGTAAATTAATTTATTTTTACGTATTATAAGTCCTTATTTCTAGGCATTTATTTTAAGTTGCTAACAGGAAATGCAAATGGATAAATAATAATTACTTTTAATTTCCCATTAGAGATATAAAACAACTGATATAAACCAAAACATACTTTTAAACCCCATCATCGTTAGACATCAACAATTTAAAAATATAATTACCTACATCACAAAGGGTTAAAAAAAAAACACCAAATAATAATTATTAAAAACGACTTTCATTTCTATAAATTTACTAGCGGTCCGACCCGGCTTCGCCCGTAGTACCTACATGTTTAAAGTTAAACTATCCTATCTCTCAAGTTGGATCGAACTGCACATGGTGTGCGAATTTTATTATAATCGGTTAAGTGGTTTAGGAGTCCATTGAGAACAAACATTGTGACACGAGATTTATATACATGTATATTAAGATTAAGATAATTTCAGATCTACCCTATATCATAATATAGTAGGATCATGGACCAATTTATAATCAAGGTATTTACTTAACAAGTCATTGCTTTGTTTTTTCGTTTGTTGTAAATATATAGTTCAGGATCCATCGCCCATTTTTGCACTTGATTACTATCAAGCTAATTTTCCGTGAGTAGCTCAAAAAAAATTCACTTAGTAATAAATATTTGAGAACCATCAAATCAACACATTTCATCCTTGTTACCTCTGTTAGCTACCACAATCGAGAGTTTCGTACAGGAAATTATTGGTCGTCTCATCAGAATAAAGCTACTCACGGAAAATTAGCTTGATAGTAATCACGTGCAAAAATGGGCGAACGATCCTGGACTAATAGCTATAGCCAAAATTGATCCGTAGCTTCGCTCCAACATTTCTAATATCCCTCTAATCTCTTCTAGAAAATTCCATACTAAATCAAGGATGGACACAAGCTATCTATATACCCTATCTATCTAGCTAAAATCCAGCTTTTTACAAGCATAGAATATTAGCAAAAGCTGGCAAGCGTTTAAAAACAAAAGCTTGAACTAATCCTGTGCAGGAATTTTAATCAAGCGAAATAAGAAGCTCTTTTGAGGTTCTTTTATACGGATTTCACATATAGTTGCAACCAGTTTAACTTGAACTGTAAATTATATGACAGTATTAAGTATAAAGAGACCAATGAAGGATGGATTGAGTTTAAATTACGCTTGAAAAGTAGGTAGGTTTTATTCGTATCACCGAAATAAACATACATAATCATTTAAATGTAACTAGCTTTCCGCTCGTGTTTTTGCCCGTGTTGTCTCACTTAACAAATTGATTATATGACCAAACCATTATATTATTATCTGTGTCCAAGCCTTCCTCTTGAACAACTCTAAAAATCTTTAAAAAAATCCCCATCAAAATCTGTCGCGCAGTTTTAAAGATCTAAGCATACTATGGATAGATTGCGGGAAGTGACTTTGTTTTATACTCTGTAGTGATTATAAAGCTCATCTGTAGTTATAATCTTAGGTATATATAAAATTCTCGTGTCACAATGTTAGTCTGCATACTCCTCCGAAACGGGTGGACCGATTCTCATGAAATTTTCTGTGCATATCGGGTAAGTCTGAGAATCGGCCAACATCTATTTTTCATATGTACCACGGGCGAAGCCGGGGCGGACCGCTAGTATTATATTATATATTATTATATGTATAGATTATTACCACAGATTATTACTATATTGTACTCATACACCATTGAAATAACCAAAGGAAAAATAATTATATTGAATCACTACTTTTAACTACTTACTAAACTTGAAAGTAATCATATTATGATGATTTAAACGCGTTTCTAATGCCCCAGCCACACGACTGGACGAGTGGTATGGGAAGTGACGAGGGAAGTAGGCAGGGACGTAGTGTGGCCACGTTACTCGTCATGCCACTCGTCGTGCTCATCGTCCTGCTCACTGCTGTCGGCTTTTGCGCGCGAGTCAAAGGACCGGCAATACGAGTGCGAATTAGGGATGGGCGTCATGGAATCAACGGACTAGTTAAATTAACCGTCTATATGTACACTCAACGATTCGACTAGTCCATCGCTCACCAATGCACTAGTTGAATTCAACGGCTAAACAGTCTTATTGATAAGAAATTAAGAATAAATTCTTTTCTTTGAAGTTTTTTAAAAAAAATATTTTTGGTTTACATGACCAATGTTTTGAATTTAAACTATAAAAACAAACGATAATAAGTTTTTTAGTAATACTTTTTTAGGGAGTATAATTTTTGTAAGAAAGCATAAATATTTATTAATTGTTTTATTGAGATTAGAATTTATTGTTTTAAGAATTTATTTAATAATAGTTATTTATTTTACACATGGACTAGTCGAAGATTTTAACTAGTTGAATGACTAGTTGATGAACGACATTTAACTATCTAGTCTCGTTGATGAAAAATACGTCGACGACCCATCCCTAGTGAAGAGCGTCGCGATTAATCGCGCGAGTAGAGCAGTGTGTGGCCAGACGGCAATATCGAGGCGAGCGGCAGCGCGATGAGCAGGACGAGGAGCAGCACGAGTAGCAGGACGAGTAGCATAGTGTGGCTGGGGTATAAAACAGTTTCGATGAATTTATTTCTTTTATTAACATTAATACGACTTTTAAACAGAATATTGAGTTTTCCAATAAAATTATTCTTCACAAAGACAACTAAAAGTCCCCAAATGAAAACCGTGAAATAAAAGGTTTTTCACTTGACATTCGGATAATGAAGGTGAGGGATCCGTTTGTTCAAATATCAAACATATACCAAATTTATTGTATCTTTATTATAATAAATAAGAATTATTGTATATGTTTGTATATACATATTTACTACTATACAAAAAAATGTGTTCGTGTACTAGTGTAGGTACACACGTAAGAAGTGAAACTTCTTTATGACCTTATTTTTCAAAAATAATTTACTACATATAAGTAACTTTACAGAAATACGTTGAATCACGCGTGGTAGGGATAAGAAAAAGATGGCGCGTAACGGAAAAATGTCACGCGTAACGAAAAAATGTTACACTAAATTTTTTTCCAACCCCGATAAAGAAGTTTCACTTCAATAACAATATATGTATAACTGAATAATATGAAACAAAAATTCTGGATAGTCAAAGAATATTTTCAACAATTAAAAGTTTTAAGGATTTTTTCAATTTGAATGTAATTTTTGCGAGTTTAACCTTTCCATCCTCCCATGTAATACACATTTATTTGAACTAACCGAATTAGAAATCGTTAAATTTGTTTTTATAATATTACTAGTGGTCCGCCCCGGCTTCGCCCGTGGTACCTACATGTTTAAACTATTATTTAGATATAGCACCATAAACATTCTTAATGACAGTTCCTACATAATATTATGTTACAGCTAGACTATTATTTAATTATCTATACTAATATTATAAAAAGGAAAGGTTTGTATGTATGTATAGTTTTCACGCATAAACTACTGGACCGATTTTGATGAAATTTGGCACAGATAATCTTTAGACCCTGAGAAAGAACAAAGGCTACTTTTTATTGCGAAATATGTACCACGGGCGAAGCCGGGGCGGACCGCTAGTTGTCTTATAAAGCATATTAATAAAAAATAGAGTATTCTTCACATCAAAACGATCCGATGAAATTTGTACGAATCCGTTTTGCCATTTCCCTACGAACTAAATGTCTAAAATCGAGAGATTCAAAGTCAGACAGACTCGATTTTTCCTGATTGGAACTATGCCGGGAAAGTTTATTCCGGGAAATGTAATTGTTTGAAGTTTGATCCAGTTTTTAGGGATAGAATTTCGGTTATTTCTTTTAGAGTATAATCTCGTTATTTCTATACTGTAAAATAAATAATCCATTTTTGGATTTTTTAATAAGATGATTAATTTTTATCTTACGACTAGCTGCGTTTCGCAGTTTCACCCGCGTGGCTCCGCTCCTGTTGGTCTTAGCGTAATGATAATATATTATAGCCTACTAGTGGTCCGCCCCGGCTTCGCCTGTGGTACATATTTCGCAATAAAAGGTAGCCTATGTCCTTTCTCGGGTATCAAAATATCTCCATACCAAATTTCATGAAAATTAGTTCAGTAGTTTAGGCGTGATTGAGTAACAGACAGACAGACAGAGTTACTTTCGCATTTATAATATTAGTATGGATAACCTTTCTCGATAAATGGCCTATCTAACACAATAGAGATAATAATATTATGTACCTACTACGTATGTAGTACATATTATCTCTATGTCTAACACCGAAATAATTTTTGAAATCGGACCTGTAGATCCTGAGATTAGCGCGTTCAAACAAACAAACTCTTCAGCTTTATTATTAGTATAGATAGCACACAATTCTCGTATATTATCTTATAAATTTTTCAAATATAAACACAAAATAACATTTATTAACAAGCAACCATAATGAACAACCAGCCAAAACTGCTAAATTGACAAAATTATGTTTGCGTGCCTCGTTGTTCAATGAATTATTTAGGTTTTCATTATGAACCCACTAATTGACATGTGGACCGGCTTAGTGAAGTTAACTAGGCCATAGGTTGTTTGGTTTATAGTTATCTAACTAGTTTTTACCCGCGGCTTTGCCCGTTTTGTAGAATAACAAATGATATGCTGAAAACTTCGTCAAGAAGAACCACTCAATCAAAAACCATCAAAATCTGCGCGTAGTTTTAAAGATTTAAGATATAATATATAAGTAAGATACAGACGGAGGGAAATGACTTTGTTTTATCTATGTAGTGACTAGCTTTTTACCCACGGTTTTGTTCGCGTTTATAAAACTTATCAATTTATATACTAAAACCTTCTTCTGGAATCACTATTAAAAAAACCGCATCAAAATCCGTTGCGTAGTTCTAAAGATATTTAAACATAATATTTTGATACTTAAATTTGATGTAACGAATTTCTACTTTTTTGTAATACTAGCGGTCCGCCCCGGCTTCGCCCGTGGTACATAATATTTACGTTTTCTCTACATACGAACCATCCTCGTACTTCAAGGAATATAATAAAAAAAGAATTATCGAAATCGGTTCAGCCGTTCTCGAGTTATGCGCTTACCAACACATTTTGCGGTTCATTTTTATATATAAGATTATAATGTTTCTGTCACAGTCGGATTGTATAATCCGGGGTATTACAAACGGTCGGCATTTTGTAATATGCCGAAAATTCGTAATCAGAAATTTTTGGTTTGGATAAGGGGGTGGGTTAGGTTAGGTTCGTGTTTTTTAAAACTACACAGAAATAGGATCCCCGCGTAGGGGAATTGAAAGTGGAAGTGAAAAAAAGAAAGTTTGTAGAATTTTGGAAAAAGACGAAGACAGTGAAGACAGTAGCTTCAATGAATAGAAAGATTTAATTTTAATTTTAATTTTCCAACTAATACATAATGCCGTAAAAAAACAAAATACATATTTCAATTTGCAATAAAAATACCTACTTATTAAATATACATACAAAAGTGTTCAAATTAATTATAATTTGCCAAGCAGCAGACTATACAGAATTAAATAAAAAACTTCATTCAATATATTATGTATCACAATATTATACAGATACAACCAGTAGGGAAACTTCATACAAAGCGTTCGAAAAGGCTCACGCACACAAGCAACGCTTGCTTGTGTGCGTCTAAGGGTATTCTTATTTATTTATTTATTTATTTATTTATAACTCTTTATTGCACAAACTAAAATATGACAAAAATACCATTAATACATAAGAAAGACATAGTTTGTACAAGAGGCGGCCTTATTGCTAAGCAGCAATCTCTACCAGGCAACCTGATGGAAAGGAAATGTATGAAGTTAATGGGATAGTGCAAAAAGAAGAAAAAAAAAAACAATAATAATAAATAAATAAAATTATGTAAGTATCAAAGATACCTACTACATAAATACATACTACTACATAATAATACAAATAAATAAAATACATATAAATACCTACATATGCTTTGTAATAAACATATACATACATATTATTATATAAATAGAATACATATACATACACATACTATAGTACAAACGCAAAAAAAAAGATATATATATATATACTATAAAAACAATAGTTGGTGACGTCAGCAAGCAAAGCAAATCTATAGTAAGGAAAAGAAGTGGTCTTTAAGCAACAATTTAAAAGAGCAGAGCGTTTGAGCACGTCTAATATATTCTGGTAATGCATTCCATAGTTGAATAGCCCGGACAGTGAAAGAATTATTAAAAAATTTAGAATGATGGAAAGGGGTGCTGAGCAATAACAAGTTGGAAGAGCGAAGAGAGAGGGAATGACTAGAGCTTAAATAATCGAAGTTATCTTTTAAGTAAGAAGGAGTCTTAGGGCTAAACAGAACACAGTACAAAAGATGCAGCAGATGAGTATCCCGGCGATAACGGATAGGAAGCCACTTTAGCCTTTTCCTGTATTCAGAGACATGATCAAATTTACGAAGTCCGAATATGAATCTGATACAGAAATTTTGGAGCTTCTCAAGGGTGTCAAGTTGATATTCACGAATATCGGGATAGCAGGAGTCTGAAAAATCAAGGAGAGGAAGGAGAAGGGATTGAGCTAAGGTAATTTTGGTTGTGACGGGAAGAAAGTTGCGCAAGCGCCGTAAGGAGAAGGCAGAAGAAAAAACCCTTTTTTGAACTTGCTTTATTTGTTCATCCCAGGAAAATCTTATATCTGTCAATTGTCATAATACCCTCACGATTCCCGTAAACAGGCTTGCTTGTGTGCATAAGCCATTTCGAAAATGTTGTATGGAGTTTCCCTACTGGTTGTATCTGTATATTGTGATATATTATCTAGGTTACGATATAGTAATACTAAAAGCACTTAATTACACCGTAGAGAGCTGAAATTCTGTAAACACGTTTATTTCTAGCCTAATAATGAATATTAACCGAAAACCGCTTGTATAGGCCATCCTACTATCTAATTATCTATACTAATATTATAAAGCTGAAGAG
This sequence comes from Colias eurytheme, assembly GCA_907164685.1. Lineage (NCBI taxonomy): Eukaryota > Metazoa > Arthropoda > Insecta > Lepidoptera > Pieridae > Colias > Colias eurytheme. The sequence continues at coordinate 23,449 of CAJQZN010041290.1, forward strand.
TTTGTTTGTTTGGACGCGCTAATCTCAGGAACTACTGATCCGATTTGAAAAATTCTTTCGGTGTTAGATAATCTATTTATCGAGGAAGGCTATATATCATCACGCTAAAATCAACAGGAGCGGAGCATTGTGGCAAAACCGTGGGGCACAGCTTGTGAATAATAAATGTACTGAAATTGACATAAATCAATATTACATGAAATAATGTACTAAACGAGGAAAGGGAAGTGAATTCTATTTGATAAAACAATTTGATCTTTTATTAAATTTTCATTACATTCAAAGGCTCTTTAAGTGAACCGTAAATTGGTATTGAAAGAATTTCAAAATGGCTGCTGTATTTTTAGCTTTTTGTATTAATATTAGCTTTCACTTCCGTTTTTTGATAATTGGTACTTAGCGTTTTTTGCAAATTTATTATATGAAAAAACTGATTAGAATTATTTGCATAGTTCTTCCCTAAAAGCGCATATAAAAAAAATATTACCTAGGTAGGTAGGAGTTTGTTTGTTTGTTTGTACGCAATAATCTAAGGAACTACTGGTCCGATTTGAAAAATTATTTCGGTTAGATAGCCCATTTATCGAGGAAGGCTATAGGCTATATATCATCACGCCACGACCAATAGGAGCGGAGCTCTGCTGGTAAAACCGCGGGTCACAGCTAATCATACAAGAAATCGTTCCATTGCAATTGATTGTGTATTTCATCTATAATAAAAGAACATAATACATTATTAGATGATCCCAAAAGATATATATACGTGTTATGTTATTAATATTGTTTTCAGCAAACAATTTTCGTCCATTGTCCGACAATTTTTCCTTTCTTTTGTACAGAAAATAGGCCTTTGTCCTATTGTTAGACTGTGTTTAATTAGTCCCTTTGTGAAGATTGCTATAACCGTTTTCATTGCTGGTTGTGTATGGTCGTATGGTATTATGTTTGATGGTGAGCGAGAAATGTATAACGTACTTGTAATTTAAGTTTTAAATTCGATTGCTTTTGGTTTATAATACAATGGAAATTAATTGAGGCCGTTTATGAGTAAATTGAAGGTGTTCGAAATATTTTGTTAAAATTGTTGTTAAACATTATCAGGGGCATTGTGTGATGAATATGTTTTTTTTAATTATAGATATTCATATACTTCATGTATTATTATGTAATGTTGAAGAAAATACCTTATATTTATAAATTAAATGTGATTAGGAGTTTTGAGTAGATTGCATGAAAAATTCAGGAATAATATACTTACTTAAAAATATAACTAGATTTCAAAATGCGTTAAATTTCAATAAATATCTCAAAATAATACCTAACTATACTTACCTACTATCTTTGATTTATTTTACAAAACAAAAAGTGGTTTTAATTCATATGTAACATTTTTAAAGAGAAGCTTTGAAACTTACACGGAAGTAACCGCGAGCGTAGTTTATTTACCTATATTAGACCGTACAAAATTATATTTATCTTACAATAATCCGAAACTATATTTATCTTACAGAAAAGAGCCATTCGCTCTATATATAATTTACGTGCTCGGGACTCACTAAGAGATCATTTTAAGAATACTGGTATCCTTACTGTACCATCACAGTATATATTTAATAATATTTTGCATGTACACAAAAGCTCTGACTTACACACAAGAGTAGGAGATAGACACGATTATGGCACAAGGAACAAGAATAGAATTGAAATGCCATTTTTCCGATTAGCTAAAGTTAAAAATTCATTTATGGGTCAAGGTATACGCTTATACAATAGAATTCCTCACAATATTAAAGAGTTTAGTAGTTCTAAATTTAAAACTTACATAAAAAATGTACTAGTTCAGAGAGCGTACTACAGTATTGCACGCCTCATAAGCGAAGCGTTGAGGTGGGTACTACTGTCGCTTCGCGCAAAACATCTGATTTTTCAAACTTAAAATGTCTTTATGTATCATACATTGCACTTGTAAGATAATACATACACACACATATTAAGAAAAAACACTATTTTTAACGTTCATGATATTTTTGATGTCATTTTTGTTATTTAAACTAGTTAAAAAACAGTTTAAAAAAGTTCTGTCTTGGACGTCCGTGTGTCTGTATGTGCGGATCCTTTTTCTTGTTAACACGATAGCGACCGAAATACTTTACTAATCGAATCTTTTTTTTTCTCTTACGCTTGAGTATGCTCAGGAATAGAACCCTTTCATTTTTCAGGGTCTGATTCGATGTGGTTTAATTGTTATTAAATAAACAAAAAAAAACTCGGCTGTTTTTTTTTTTTTTTTGAAGTGAATTTTTATATTTTTATTGAAATTGATTCCAGAAGATTACTGGGAACTTTAAAAATTCATTTTGTTACTTTTATTAGTAGGTACGATCCTTATAAGTATTTTAGTGTATTCAACCAACTTAAAAAAGTGTGACTATTTTACAACAATTTGAATATGAATTGTATTATTGTATACAATATCGAAGCTTTTTAAGAAATGTATAAAATACTTTTTTAAGAATTATTATCATACATAATATTATGTTACCGGCAATATATTAAAACCGGCATTGTATGCAATTCTTAGTAAATGTATGTTATTCCGAGAAACAGTCGGAATGAAATAAATTAAATTCGTCACATTACCTACTTATATCTTTAAATCTGAACTTTTCCTAAGTAGCAAACACATTTGCAAATGTGGGTGGTTTTTGGGGTAGCTATTAACCAATATGAGGTCAAAACTAAAATCCAAGATGGCGCCGACGAAAATTTGAAATCTTTTCGTCATGGGTGTCATTTTCATGGTTTTTGGGGTAGCTATTAACGAATATGAGGTCAAAACTATAATCCAAGATGGCGCTGATGAAAATTTGACTTTTTTTCGTGATGGGTGTCATTTTCATGGTTTTTGGGGTAGCTATTAACGAATATGAGGTCAAAACTAAAATCCAAGATGGCGCCGACAAAAAATTTACATCTTTTCGTCATGGGTGTCATTTTCATGGTTTTTGGGGTAGCTATTAAACAATATGAGGTCAAAATTAAAATTCAAGATGGCGCCGACGAAAAATTTACATCTTTTCGTCATGGGTGTCATTTTCATGGTTTTTGGGGTAGCTATTAAACAATATGAGGTCAAAATTAAAATTCAAGATGGCGCCGACGAAAATTTTACACATTTTCGTCATGGGTGTCATTTTCATGGTTATTGGGGTAGCTATTAACCAATATGAGGTCAAAACTAAAATCCAAGATGGCGCCGACGAAAATTTTACATATTTTCGTCATGGGTGTCATTTTCATGGTTATTGGGGTATCTATTAACCAATATGAGGTCAAAACTAAAATTCAATATGGCGCCGACGAAAATTTTACATCTTTTTAGGGTTCCGTAGCCAAAATGGCAAAAACGGAACCCTTATAGTTTCGTCATGTCCGTCTGTCCGTCTGTCCGTCTGTCCGTCTGTCACAGCCGATTTACTCGGAAACTATAAGTACTACAGTGATGAAATTTGATGGGAATATGTGTTGTATGAACCGCTACAAAAATATGACACTAAATAGTAAAAAAAAGAATTGGGGGTGGGGCCCCCCATACATGTAACTGAGGGATGAAATTTTTTTTTTCGATGTACATACCCGTGTGGGGTATCAATGGAAAGGTCTTTTAAAATGATATAAAGTTTTCTAAAAAACATTTTTCTTAAAGTGAACGGTTTTTGAGATATCAGCTCTCAAAGTCGTAAAAAGTATGTCCCCCCCCCTCTATTTTTATAACTACGGGGTATAAAATTCTAAAAAAAATAGAGGTGATGCATGCTAATTAACTCTTTCAACGATTTTTGGTTTGATCAAAGTATCTCTTATAGTTTTTGAGATAGGTTGATTTAACTGTAATTTATTATATTTGCTGCTACGGAACCCTTTGTGCGCGAGCCCGACTCGCACTTGGCCGGTTTTTTCTCTTACGCTTGAGTATGCTCAGGAATAGAACCCTTTCATTTTTCAGGGTCTGATTCGATGTGGTTTAATTGTTATTAAATAAACAAAAATAATAATTAATAAAAAATTATTAAAAAAAAATTATGAGGCGTGCACTTTTGGATTTTCCAAACTATTCAGGAATATATGGACGATAAAGACCCATGGAGGGTTGTCGCGTAAACACCACAGGACAGTTCTTTGGCATATTATGTAGTTAGGTAGATATAAGTTACATATTATGTAAAGGAGAATGGGCATTTTACTATGGAAGTTGGGCCTGAACCCTTGAGTTGGACCAATACACATGAGATATTGTTTTTATAATAGATCATAACACATACATAACGGGAAAAATATATATCAAAAAATAATCAACCGGGTTTTTGTACAGTCACATCAAGTTTTATTTCTTTGTGTATAATATTTTTTGCAATAAATAACTGTTATAAGACAATGACAATATCTTTATGTTACTCCAATTCACTTTCACTTACAAATACGTACTAATCATAAGCCTTCTAATAAACGAAATACACTAATATTATGTTTTGTAACAGGTACATAAACCGTGTTTATTCACTTTATTATAATTCAACGTAGTTAGACGTTTTTTGTGGTTAAACTTAAACACTCCAGTGACATTTTGATTCATATTTACTTCACTCGAATTAAAAACACCGTTATTGTGCGAAAAATAATAGCCAAATAAATAAAACTTTTTGCCTTGACTGTACAAGAACCCGGTTGATTTATTTTTTTATTTTATTTATTTCGTAAGGTATGTGTAATGATCTATCACAACAACAATATTTCGTGTGTATTGGTCCTAGCCCAAGTTTCAGGCCCAATTTGCCCATTCTCCTTTATTGACATTATTTAAAAGAGCAACTATGGAGTTTCTTGCCGATTCTTCTCCATAGATACTGCTTTCCGAATCGGTGGTAAATGTTAAAAATACTATGTAATGACGATTCGAAAGTGCTACTAAATAGTAGTCTAATTGAATAAATGAATGTTTGAGTTTGAGTTTTGAGTTTGAGTTTACATATAGAATGGTTCCCCTATGTTTTATATCTAGAGATATTCCAACACACAAATATTTAATTTTCTTACGCGTATACGTTCGAGCTTCAAGCTTATATTTGAACCACATGAACCAATATTATCAAACCAAACTGTATGTAGGTCTGTCAATTGGAATTCCTTGAATAGATGAAATAGCAAGAATTCTGAAGTTGGTTTATGTTGAAATTGTTTCATCGGAAGTTACCTTTTCTAGGATCTGTATCAAAATTAAAAATAACAATAAAATAAAAGACGTGTGTCACTCGGGGACTGCCGCGGTAAAGCTATTGCATGCTATGCCTTCAAGCTACACCTCCGTGCCCGTCGGAGTGGGGAGCGTGAGGTATTTTCGTTACGGAATTTCTGGATTCGGTCCCCGCGCTCAAGGCCCGCGATAGAAGCTATGCAATAGCTTAATAATTTATACTATAAATTTAATAGCTGAAGAATTTGATTGATTGGTTTGTTTCATTCAATTGGGTCTATTGCCTCTATTGGTTCGTTTTGAAGTATTTATATTAGTGTTGGATAGTCTATTTATCGATAAAGGCTATAAATAATTACAACATAACGATGTTTTATCTCAAATAAATGCGGGTAAACCGTAGGGTGCAATTATAATAAAAGCTGTTTATTTTACGCAATTCCCAATCGAAAGCTTGTAATTTAAATATTTATCACAAGAAATAACACATTTTTGATGTTTTTGACTAGACTATTATGTTGATAAGTATTATTTCTATTGTATTAAATAAAATATTAGTTGCAATGTTGCAATGTTATAATTTCTGTACTTAGAACATTGCAAATGTACCTACATTAGAATCAAGCGAAATAATCTTCTAGAAGTGTCTACAATTTCTCAAGAAATCGATATTTTTATTATGCAGCCTTTTATTTTAGTTTTCCCTCCACGTATTGAAATATATCGTTATCGTATCACAATGCCGATTTATCGAAAACATGTTCCATCGCGATACGTGCAGTGGAATGCATATCGGTTTGGTTTTATTCAAATGATCATGATTTTATCGATATGGATATGAAGGTTTATCGATATTCTTGATTTATAAAGGGACATCACTAGAAAAATTTCTGGTTAGATGGGTAATTTCCTCACTTAAACAACGTGTTTAGCATAGGTATAGGAGTGTCAACTTTTACGATGTAAGTAGGTACCTACATAGTAAGTAGCTGTATGATTTTTGTCAACTTTAAATTCAAACTAAAACATTTATTTATTCAATTAGACTTTTAGAAGCATATTTAAATCATGATTAAATCATGATAACCAATAGGTTAGATATCTATTATTATCCACCAGTTTCAACAGAGAAACATAGTTGATTGCTCTTCTTTCACGTCAATATATTCTAATTTTTCATACATTACAATAATTACGCCCAATAATTTTTTATTACTCTCTCTCTCTATGGGCTAACACAAAGTTTGGGAGTAAAATTAAGCCACGATTTCCGAAGTCATCATATAAAACGTTTTATAGGCCGTTTTGCTCAGTCATATTGTATACATTTAACTTTTGAATAATGGTTTGAACATTACGCTTTATTAGATCAAACTTTTAGTGTAGGTACTTTTGATAACATTTACAAAATATAAAGCTTTTATGGCTTTAACACAATTTTTTAAAAGTATTTTTATTACTTTGAGAAAATGTTTTATTATTCTTGTTTTATTTGCATTATTAGGTACTTGAGAAAAGTTTCTGGCAGTGTAAGCTGTCTAATGTCTATAGCTGTCGAATAAGATAAAACTTACGTATGTTATCCGTATAAAATTCAAGTTTAAGTAATTACTTAAAAACATAAAACAAATACAAAATTAGTATTATCTGTCTGCTTTTACTTTTAAAGGCATGGTTAGAAATAAAAAAAAATTACAAAATCCCAAGCTTTGTTGAATTTAAATAAGTATTATCAAAATTTTTTAGTTAATCAATTGAGAGCTGAAAGTCATATTAAAAAAGCCCCACCGAAATAATAATATTAAAGTACTAGCTTTCCGCCCGCGGCTTCGCCCGCGTTTTCAGAGAAAACCCCGTTCCAATAGGATTTCCGGGATAAAACCTATCCTATGTCCTTTCTCGGGTATAAAAATATGTCTATACCAAATTTCATGCAAATTGGTTCAGTAGTTCAGGCGTGATTGAGTAACAGACAGACAGACAGAGTTACTTTCGCATTTATAATATTAGTATGGATTAAACATGCTAATGTCAACATCGACTCATTCTTTTCATATCCACAAAAAACACAACTTATAACAACTCCACATTGTCTCAGCATAATAAGCACATTTACTCGTTCGCTTACAAATTAAAAAAGTGCCTCTTTACCATAACGCCATGCATTCTAAAAGTTTTAACGAGACAGGGAAAGTAATGGAGTCGTCCTTGTGTGAATTTTTTAAGGCCATTTTCATAGCAGTGTATGCGGTCAAGTTATTATGTTTTAAAATATTCGTGTTGTTCTCGAGTTTCATGTTTTTGATGTATTTTTAGACTCTTTGCATTTTAATGATGTGGTGAGTATAATTGGATGGGTATGTAAATTAGAATGGAATGGTGTTTAAAAATAGATTTGTATTTAGTGTAGCTAATTATATTTAATAAAGGTATATCCAAAACGGTTGTTGTACATAGTTATACATAGTTGTACATAGTTGTACATAGTTGAACATAGTTAATAACCAGACATTGACCTACCGACGAATATAATTTCATTAAAATCAGCTAAGCTGTTTACGAGGAGTTTGTATACAAACACTATGACATGATTATTGTAACTTGTAAGTATGTATATAAATTAGCATCCATCACGATATTTATTGAAATTTCAAACCAATAGAAGAATTAAAACTATGCGCAAAATGCTAGTCACTACACAGCATAAAACAAAGTCGCTTTCTCTGTCCCTTTGTATACTTAAATCTTGAAATCTATGCATCGGATTTTGATGCGGTTTTTTTATTAGATAGAGTGATTCAAGAGGAATGTTTTAGTATATAATTTATTAGGTTTTAAACAAAGCGGGCAAAGCCGCGGGTGGAAAGCTAGTTTAAAATATAAGTAAGATTAATGAACTCATACTTCAGTGTTTCTCCTAATCCATTATTACTTTAATAAACTACATGAAAATCAATGGGAAATTTAGAAACACACTTTGTCACGTAACCAAGTCACGAAGGCTGTAAAACTACCACAATTATGCTTTCGCGAGCTTTTTATTGTTACAAATATTATTCTGTTGTACGAAAATACATTTTTTAGAGTTCCGTACACAAAGGGTAAAACGGGACCCTTTTACTAAGCCTCCGCTGTCTGTCTGTATGTCTCTCTCCAGGGTGTATCTCATAAACTGTGTTAGCTAGAAAGCTGAAATTTTCACAAATGGTGTATTTCCGTCGCCGCTTTAACAACAAATACTAAAAATATATAGAAAATAAACATATTAGGGGGAGTCCCCATACTATAAACGTGTTTTTATTCGTATTTTTTTCTTGATATTACGGAACCTTTCTTGCGCGAGTCCGACTCGCACTTGGCCGGTTTTATTCAAGGCTCATTTTGTGGAGGTGTACATTTTTATGTTTTTCAGCGTAATATTCAGATTCAAGAATATATTTTTGTCGGATGGTGTAAGTTATGTTTTGGTTTAATTTAAAAGTTGTTGATTGGTATGATAAGAATGAAATTTAATATAGTGTATGTGGTAGCGAATTAGTTTAATTAGTCATTTAGTTAATTAGCAGTAGGCAATTTAATATTTGTTTTTTACAAAATCTTAATCTATACATCTATACAAATATTATAAAGAGGAAAGGTTTGATTTTTTGTTTGTTTGTATGAATTGAATAGGCTCCGAAACTACTTGGCAGATTTGAAAAATTCTTTCACTGTTGGAAAGCTACATCATTTCTGAGTGACATAGGCTAGGTTTTATCCCGGAAATCCCACGGGAACGGGAACTATGCGGGTTTTTTTTTTGAAAACGCGGGCGAAGCCGCAGGCGGAAAGCTAGTACTATTATAAAGGCGAAAGTTTGTATGGATGTATGGATGTATGGATGTTTGTTACTCTT
>CAJQZN010041293.1:0-49051 GCA_907164685.1 Colias eurytheme
CTATAGTTCGACTTATCCGAAGAGTCGCCTGTTTTATTTTTAAGTATCGGCACGACCACAGTTCTAATACAATCTTTCGGCAAATATGAGTGTCTAATGCATAGTGTGAAAAACATAGCTAAAATTCTCGGCAAATGAGAGCCAGCATTGACCAGATGCTCAACACTGAGACCGTCATATCCAGGGGATTTACCTCTTACCATGTTTTTAATTACCGACGCCACTTCTATCGCCGTGATTTGGACCGGATTACAAACAGACGGATGGTTCTCAGTGCTGGACACCTGCCGCCGCTGGCTTAACGGTTCAACTCTAAAATGATCCCTAAACAAGTTAGCTATGCTCATGGCGTCAGTAGCGTCACCGACACTGAGAGGAATTCCTGCTCTATGGTTCAACTTGTTAGTTTGTTTCCAGAAATTTTTGAAATCCCTTTTAGCGTGTAGCGAGGCCAGAACATCCATTTTCATCATTTGCTCGTTATTTTGGCACCATTTTAGTTTTTTCTTAAACTCTTTACGTGATTCAACCATGTTATTGTAGATAGGCCCGGTATTAGGCCGGCCACAGATCAACCATTCCTTAAAGAAAGAACGGGCTTTTCGATGCAGAGGATGCACATGTTTGTTCCAGCCAACCACTCGCTTCCTATGATGACGATGACCAGACGTACAGATATGACTGGCCACCGCGGCTTCTGACATAATACTTATAATATTAGAATACATTTTATCTATAATTATCGTGTGTTGTATATCTTTACACATTTTATTATAACAGTCACTCAATTCAATTGGCAAATTAACATTCTTAAAGTGCGATTGACATAGGCTGTGGTAATGATTTATTTGGCTACAATTACGATCACCCCACAACACCTTGCTTAGGCTGGATAAATTAACACTAGATACAGGTTGCAGTACATTAATGTTACAATTAATCTCAAGAGGTAGATGATCAGACCATGTGGAATTGTAATGAACATTAACATCAGAAACAGAACGCCAAGCGGCCTCGGTCACAACGCAATGATCGAGCCAACGTGTAGTTCCATGTGCGTCACTAACAAATGTGAACGTGTCAGACATAATACCTAATTTTAAAATATCAGCGCACAGCCATTTTTGATCTTGACAAAATTTCAATAATTCCCTACCAAACAGTGTGTGTGGGTGTGCATTAAAGTCTCCCAAAATAAAAACAGAGGCGATATTTGTACTGTCAATAATAGCACTTATTTCACTTAAGCACTCTGTAAAGTCAGGTAAGTTTTCACTGTTATCAACGGGCATATACACTGAAAACACTAGAAAAGACCTGTCATACACCTGAACACTTATTGCGGCTAGCCGCACACTATTGCACTGAATAACAGACACTGCCTTAAACGCACTTTTACGCCACAATAACCCCACTCCACCGTGAGGCCTTCCTCTTATGATACCAGCCGAGGTATCGACAGCCGACGTTCCCGTAAACCCGTAGTCGCGGTTTATACTCCCCAGGAACTGCAAGTCATGCGGAAATAGCCACGTTTCCTGCAGAGCTAGTATGTCGGCCTGTTGGCATAATTGCCTAATATAATCCACAGAACGTATAGCCGACTTACAGTTAAAAGTAATAAATTTACATTGTAGTTTTGGTGCAATATTGTTGGCCATTTTGGTTCTTATTATATAACTTATCTGTATCATGCAGTCTGCGTCTGAAGTGTACAAAACGACGAAAAGAAATACCTTCAGGCCATAGAGTATTATCCAAAAATAGATCCAGTTTGTGCCTAGGCACAAATACTTTATAAGCATTATATTCCTTTTCCTGTTTCATTTTTATTGCTTCAATGTTTACATCCACTTGCGTTTTATCCTTAATATAGTTTGATATGTCTAAAAGCGACGTAGCCTTATCAACATTATTTATAAATAAAGGAATTTTTATTTCGGCGGCCTTGAATTTACTCTCCGCATTAGTTAAAGCTTTTCCTTTTTGACCAATAAATCTGTATCTATTTTTATTTTTCTTTTGAACAATTGTCCAGTTTGAATCCATATTTACGTTACTTAATCCTTCAGAACGCACAATATCAGCGAACGAAGCTCGCGCATCGCATTGGTTTGAATTCAATAGAATAGCGCGTGATTCACCGACAGCTGTGAGGCCACTCACCTTTGCGTTCCGTCTCAGTGCATGCGTACTCGATAACGGCTGCTCAAGTGAAGAAACCGCGGTGCGGGCCTCCACGCGCCCGGCCGGCGACGACGACGTAATAGGCTTAGGTGCGACCGAGACAGCCTCATTGCAACGTTCTTCCGTGCGTGAGCGAGGTGGTTGCTCCGTGCTCGGGTCGTTTACCTCCTTTGTTTGCGAACACTGCGCTAGCACCGGCTTAGGAGATAGATAACATGAATCATCTGATTCATTATTACACACAATATAAGCACCGCGCTTCCGATTAATATTTTTAAAGCTGTTGTTTAGTAAATGAGTATTAAAACTTTCACTGGCCGATAGACTTTTGATGCATTCCTCTCTTACTTTAGACAGCTGATCATTCGTTACATACGTATTCTTTATATTTATTATATCATTTTGGATTATTAGAATATCCTTTAACAGCCTACTTACGTCTACGTGGTCGAACGTAATTGGTGGCAGTTTATTCAAATTCCGTGCAACAAAAATAGGTAGCTTCTCTGGTTCAACAATCTTGAATATTTCAATCATATCATAAAGATCCTTATCGTTTTTTCCATCCTTGTTTTTGCGCTTGATATTGCGTTTATCCGTACATTTAAACAAAATCTCCTTAGCAATTTCGATATCTTCCTTCGTAAAGGCTGTAGCACATATTCTCGCTAGACTTTCACTGTCCATCACCTCATGCTTATTTTGCACAAAAGTTAATAATTCATTGATAACTAACTTATTTACTAACTCGGAACCGTTATTAACTGAGGTCAACGACATCGCGCGCCGATTAGTCCGAACGAGACGAACACCCGAGACAGACACTTAGATTAGACCGAGTTTGTAATGTACCAAAATGTATCTTTTAGTACTGCAAAGTGAAAATATAAAAGGTACGTATATTTATCATTTATTTCGTTAAAATTTCAAAACAGTCACATCCGCACCACATCGACATCCATCAATCAAAATGTATTGAAATATTGAAATACGTACAATACTAGCAAATACATAAACATGTCACAAACAGACAAAACATTCACGTTTAATCATAGTTTGGATTATGTCATTGAGAAATTACTCCAAAATTACATTAAGCTTTTATATTTAAATAGAGCACGCTACAAAGCTCTTGGGAATAACTAGGGCATGCACCCGGGTTTACCCGGTTCCGAAAAACCCGGGTAAACCCGGGTTTTTTGATGATCTTGAGAACCGGGTCTGAATAGTATGAAACCCGGTTCTCCCGGTTCCGACCAAAATATTAAAATATAAAGTATTATTTATATTTTGCTGCATTATTTTAACAAATTTATTGTATCTGGCAACGTCAGACTCACGTGCATCGCGAATTTTCGTGCCACGCCTCAAGCGTGGCTCTGATTGGTTGTCCAACCTTAGATGCTATAAGTTTCCTACGGTTGTATTACCAAAAAAAAAATTAGGCTTCGAAAATGACAAAAATTAGGCATTAGATTTGTCGTGAATTTGAAGAGCTGTTGATTTTACTGTTTCATATAATGATCCAGTCATGTTTTTGTTTTTGGTATCAAGCTGAAATTTATATCGAATACTCAAGTCTTCGGTCCCTTTTATGTGAAAAAGTCAAACTAACAAGCAACGCATCAAAAGATACAGCCGTAAATGCTGAAAATTTTCGCAAATTTCGACATTCGCATGGGACCCAAAACCTACAGCTGGGTACTTTTCATGAACATTGAACACAGAGACTTTAAATTTGGCAAAAGTAACGTCTTATAACACAGATAAAGGAAAAATTGCTAGATACATAAATTTTAAAGTTACAACATTATAAAAAATAGGTTTGTTCGGAGCCCTCGGTGCGCGGGTCCGACTCGCACTTGGCCGGTTTTTTGCTTTACAGTTTGCAGTTAATGAATAAGGTTTAAGTTTATTATGTGATATTATGATAACAAGGTACTTTTATAAGACTGATAAATAAAGAGACTGATAAATTTTGTTTCTTTATTAATTTAATAAAATAAGACACAAGCCGCGTAAAATAAAAGGCCCATCAGGTACTTTTACAGTTACTTTTGTTTAATTTCGTATTTTTTTCCGAAGTATTATAGAAGAACTGGGTAACCCGGTTCTACCCGGTTCTGAGCTCGATTTGGAACCGGGTTTCAGAAACTTGGAACCGGACTCGGTTCTGCATGCCCTAGGAATAACTTAATAATCTAATCTACTCATAATGTAGTTCAGAGTTTTAATTTTTCATCGACTTCACTTACATTACTTACAGAAGTATATCTTTCACACACATACATCCATAAACATGACTTTACGTGTATGCACAACTACACACATAAATCCAAGCACGCACACGCAAACACTCAGCACAAAAAGCTACACACAATAACATAAGTTAATAATTACAAACGAGAAGACCCAAAGAAAGATTTTTATAATCGCTAAAGACGCTCTACGCTCGATGTAGAAGTTGAATCTAGGCTATTTGATACGATAAACACCCAAAAAAGTACTAAATAATAAAGCATTCATTCATTTATTCATTCATTCATTCATTTCATTCATTCATTCATCTTTAAAAACAACCAATTAAACAACCAATATTGGAAATGTCTAACCTGAAGTTAGTCTATTCCCAATCTAAACCATCTGGAACAACCGCATAGTCAGGAAGTAATCAGTCTGTCGTGTGGTACTAGTTAGAGACTGCGGTTTCACTCGTGTGTCCGGAAATATATAGCCTATATTATATATACTTATTTATCTTTGTGCTAAATTTTGTACAGATCTGATCAGCTGTTTTTACATGAAAGTTTTTACATATTCGTGGTAATATTATATTACATATTATGTACTAATCTTTTTAAATTCTTCGCTTATTTATCTCTGTGCTAAATTTAATATACTTCAGATTAGTTGTTTTTATGTGAAAGAGTAACAAATATTTATAAATAAAAAGGAAATAATCTTACTAAATTATTTAATTGTTATTTTATAGTGATGTGAAGATTTTCTTTTGACTACGAAATAATTGAATGAAATATGCTAAAATAAGGTGCATAATGCATATACTGTACCTACTATAAATTCCGAAAGTTATATGGTATCTGGGTATTTGTATTAAAATTTAATTATTGACGGATGCGAGCATATTTGCTGCTATTTTCCGCAAGAAATACTGAACCAATTTTGCCGAAATTTGGTATGCAGATTTATGTATACCTGGAGTAATATGTTACTTTCCCCATAATGTACATAAGCGTGCGATGGCGTGGGCTAAAGTTAGTACATAAGAAATTAAATAACACACGTGAGATAGTATATAGAATATTACTATACATTAAACATAAAATAAATAATTAATAATAATATATGAATTCAATTTTACATATTTCTACAAAGTTTCTACATATTATATTGATGAAATTGACATGACAGACATTAATTAACTTTAATCTATTGTAATTCCTAGAAATTGAATTATCATTATTCGTTATAACATAAAAATGATTAAAGCCATTTTCAGCTAATTTTCAGGAATGTAACATTTAGGATAAGGGAGTTTTTACAAACATACAAAAAAACTATCAGTACCTATAACTCTATAAATCATTCCTTTCAATAATATAGATACCTATTCATACATATGCGGGTGTTAAATCGTTATTGATAGTGGGAAGCTAAGAGAAAAGCGGGATAAATGGACTGAAGACATCCGAGATCTTTTATCGATAAAGCCATCCATTTTGCGAGACGGAACAACCCTAGTGACCTCTGATAAAGGGCAAGATGCATGTGTTCATTAACTATAATCTAAAGTCTATACTACTAGCACAGATTATCCTATCCTATCCTACTTCCTACTTAATATTATAAATGCGAAAGTTTGTGAGGATGGATGTGTGTATGTGTGTGTATGTTTGTTACTCTTTCATGCAAATACTACTGAACCGATTTCAGTGAAATTTAGCACACTTGGATTAACTCATAGGATAGGTTTTATCCCGGAAATCACACACGAACAGGAACTATGCGGATTTTTCTTTGAAAACGTGGGCGAAGCTGCGGGCGGAAGGCTAGTAATATAATAATACAATCTGATTATGTACCGGTCAAATGTGGCTACTTGACCACATTTTTTTACTTTTTCTTAGCTAACTTATTTATGTTAAACTTTTATTAACATTTTATGATTTGTTCATGTCATGAATGATTTCATCATTCACTTTTACTAGGTATTTCTTTAAAATATATTGAATCTAACATTATTTACAAATAAACGTAATACAGGTCAAGTTGACACTGATGTGGTATCTTGACCTTGCACATCAGTTTTCATAGGTAGATGCTTAACATTCTTGTTTTAGGCTAAGTTGCTATTATTTTTTAAGTCTTCGACTTTTTAAATATTGCAGCCCGAAGTTTTACAATAAACTGTTAGGCTCTGGCTACCTGGTCAAGTTGCCACGGGATTTGTAATGATTTCATACAAATCATTACATGTCGGATAGGGTTGTCACAAACAAAACACAAATTTTAATGAACTATTTATTTATTAAACCAAATTTAATACATATGTATATGTATATTACTTAATACTTATAGGTATTTATTAATAGGTAAGGAAACATTTATTTTTCATTAGAAATATGCTAAATCGTTGTCATCAAAGAGAGTATAAGTATCTGGATTGTCCGAAATTTGTAGCAAATTTATTGATTTTACTATGCAAAACTCGAAACAGATAAAAGAAGGAAAAAATGCAGTCACGTTATTTTTTTGTGTCAACCCTAAGTCGGTCAAGTTGCCACGCAGCGGTCAATGGCAACTTGACCTAACCTGAGGCATCAATGCCCAAGCAAATATTTCGACAGATGAGCCTAAAATTGGATAGTTCCCACTGTAAAATCAATCTCTAGGGTTTATTACACAACATATCAAAACTGTACTCACCTGAGATGTGCAGTTTAAGCTCTACAAACATAATAATACTGACACCGGCAAAAGATCCTTAGTCACAGTCACACTTCGATACGTTATATTGCGAGAACCAACAGCGTTACCGCTTTAAAATTAAAATATGTTGCCAATTAATATTTTAAAAACCTACCAACATCGATACGTTAGGTCAATTTGCTTTCAATTCTACAAAATTTGATATTTTGTTGTTAAACGGAAGGTGTGGTCAAGTTGCCAAGTAAAGGTCAAGTAGCCACATTTGACGGTACTAGTTTAGTATTATATTATCTGTGGTTTGTACAAATAGCTGTTATAAAGTGGAAAGATTTGTATGTTTGTAAAGAATTCTCTCAAAAAGTTGTGAACGGATTTTGATCAATCATTACAGTAATATAGGTTATAGGTTTATAAATTAGAATAACACATGAGCTATAGAAATACTGGATTTTGTGCCCGGGTGAGACTGCGCGACATAGCTATTGCATTTTATATAAATTGTAATCTTTTTGTTACTTATTAGTAGAGTGAATGTTAGAATGACAGGTTCTGCCTTCGACAACTTCAGCGACTACTATAAAAAATCGTGAGAAAACACATGTCCGAAAAATTTGGATTAAGCTTTGCTAAGATTAAGTATTCTGTGATTAAGCTAAAAATAAAAGAAAATAATATTTTTGAAAATATACCTTCACGTGCAAATTTAATCGTAACGTGCATCTTAGTTTCTAAGGTTACATTTCAGGTAAAAAGGTATATAGCAAATGCTTAACAAAATTTTCCCGCCTACAGAGACGCACACATCTAGAATAACAATAACAAAACACGAAGTACACACAAGAGAGTAGAATTTAACTTGTTGAAGTGAAAACTTCTTTATCGGCGTTGAGCACTTTTTCTGTAATGGGTAGGTATAAACAACACATTACAGGTTATATCAGAGTGGGGTGATGCCAACCTAGTAAAATTCAATGCGTCCAAAACACAAGCTTGCTTATTCACAGCGAAAAAGAGTTCACTCCATCTTACTCCAACTTTTCGCGGTGTGCCTATTGAAGTGTCCGACAGTCTGCAGTTGCTTGGTGTCACAGTATCATCGGACCTCAACTTCAAGCAGTTCATCGAGTCAAAAGCCCAATTGGCTGCAAAAAAGCTCGGCATTTTGGCTAAAGTAAGGCGATATTTCACACCTGACCAACTTCTCAGATTATACCAAGCCCAAGTGCGGTCGTGTGTCGAGTACTGCAGTCATATATGGGCAGGTGCTGCCAAAACTCATCTAGGGGCCCTAGATTCGATGGAAAAGCGCGCGAAAAAACTTATAGGAGATCCAAGTCTGCTAAAGAAGAAGCTCCTTACTCTTGAGCACCGAAGAAAAATAGCTTGCCTATCGGTCTTCTATAGGCTTCACTTCGGCGAATGCGGATCCGAGCTGCACAGCCTTGTACCGCCTTCTCCTTTCCACTTAAGAACTTCGCGACGAACGGCTGGTTTCCACCCCTTCGTGGTTGACATCCCTCGAGTGCGCACCAAGCGTTATCAAAACACCTTTCTGATCAAAACTGCGAAGGAGTGGAATTCCCTTCCTCCTGCTGTGTTTCCCAATGAGTACAATTTGGATTTATTTAAGAAAAGAGTGAATAGGCTATACCTCTCTGATCGGGCATGCTAACCAAATGGACCGCATCTGCGCTTAACATCAGGCGAGATCGCGGTCAAATGCCTGAACAGTTTTTGAATAAATAAAAAAAAAAAAAAAAAAAAAAACTCGCGTCAGGACACGTGACCTGATCGAAAAAGCGTAAGACGGATATCAAACATAATCAAGTTTTCACTTCTGCCGGCACTCCCGGAGTGCAACCCGTCTTTTTTTATGATCAATACCACGGCAGTGTTTTCTATCCATAAGTATCTTCTCTGTCTGTATAACAGAATACAAATATTACAGGAACCCGCGAAAATATGCATCTTTGGCAAGAACTATTCCACAAAGTATATGCAAAACAATATTACAAACCAATGCAACATTGACACAAAATGCATACGTTAGCCGTTCATAAGTAGGCTTGAAAACAGCATACGTAAAGATACTTATGTGTTCTTGTTCCTCTTTGTGATGGGGCCTTGGCTGGAGTGGAGGCTGAGTAATCGATAAGACTCATATTATTATAAGGTTTGGAGGGAAAATTATTTTATTTTTAACTTGTGGTGTAAATATTCGTGAAGTTAGATGTGTGGGTGTTAGTTATTTGATTATGGGAATCTTAGAATGGGAATGTTATTATATTTTTTGTTTTATAATTGGTAAATAAAATAGTAGGTACATTATACATATTACACTTACTTATGTGTTTGTTAAACAATAATGAAAAAATGTTGAATCTGATCTTTATTTTGTTACCGACCGACGACGTTCTTAAAAACCACTGAAAGTTCCAAATTCGTAGTACGTTGTACCACTTGTACCTATTATTTGAAATTATTATTTTATTATTATTTTTTTAATTATTTAATATTTTTACGGTATCGACAGAACAAGGTAAAATTAAATAAACTATATATTACAGATAATTTTAACCCCAACAGATACAGTAGGGTACGAGGCTAGTAGACGATAACTTCACTAAAATAACATTGGTTGAGTTGGTCTTGAATTTTTTATTAAAAAACTCATCGCACAAAACGCAACCGCTGAAAATATGCTTTGTATCGAATATTTCTTGGTAAAAGCTCTGAGGAATTGTTCCAATTACGTATTATCAGATGCTCATTTTCAATATTGAAATAAAGGGAAAGTGGCTTGAAAATACACTTTTAAAATACATACAAGTTTTCGTTAACACGTTTTTATTAGCTTCACCCTGTATGTTTACTACTTTATGCTCTACTAGGATTCCGCCCGCGGCTTCGCCTGCGCAGTTCCCGTTCCCGTGGGATTTCCGGGATTGCGTCATTTTCCGGGGATAAAAAGTAGCCTATGTCCTTTCTCGGGTATCAAAATATCTCCATACCAAATTTCATGAAAATTGGTTCAGTAGTTTAGGCGTGATTGAGTAACAGACAGACAGACAGAGTTACTTTCGCATTTATAATATTAGTATGGATTTTGACCCACTTTAAACGGACAGATTTAATTCAAACTTTGTACACTTATCAAGGATCAGTGACAACACAATTTCATGAACTTATAATATTCGAGCGTATTATTCAGTTTTTTTAATCGATTTATTCATTTATTTAATTAACCAACTGCGCCAAAATAGGGTCATGCTTTTCGAATTTGTCTGTACATTTCTTTGGCACACTCTGTAGGTTTGATTGATTTGAGTTTGAGAACTCTGTAGGTTTGATTGATTTGAGTTTGTCATTAGCTTCGTCTTAATTGTTAGTGACAATGGGTACGAGGTGTCAATAAATTATTATGGATGGGTTAATAAAGTAATGTAAAATTAATAAGCTGGTGATTGTTGTAAGAAAATATATAATAACTAGCTGTCCGCCCCGGCTCCGCCCGTGGTACCTACATGTTTAAATTACTATCCTATCTCTCAAGTTGGATCGAACTGCAGATGGTGTGCGAATCATTATAATCGGTTAATGTGGTTTAGGAGTACATTGAGGACAAACATTGTGACACGAGATTTATATATATATTAAGATTATCGAAAGTCTTCTAAAAAGTCATGAATTTGTCGACATATAACCTACCAACTTACCCGGTAAACGATTTTCCACTTATTTCAATATGAAACTGCATTTTAAACTTACTAATGCATCTAACGTCTTAATATATAAATTCAATTGATTGCTTAATATATAATTCAATCAAATTTCATTTATTGGCATGATTTTGGAAATAAAAATATAGCCAGGCCGCGGACGGGCGTCGGGCCCAGTGACCAGTGACCACCTCAATAAAAACATGTAAGCGAGCTCTATTGTCCAATCCAATTTCACCATTATTTAATAAATCAAGCGTTAATTAATGGACTGTTAAAATTAACATGTATTTTAACATCGTTGTCAACTCTACACGTTCCAATCTAACAGACCATTAACAAATCGACCATTAACTATGTTATGTTCACAAAATCAATCATTTTAAAACAAACTTTGCAACTATTAAAACCTGCATTATTTACAACTAGAACATAACAAAACGCGTATTTATTTACCAAAGTTACTTTAAAACCTGCATTATTTACTAGATCATATTATACTTATTTACAAAACGCGGTCGTGGCCTATTTGACACGAGAAGTAGCACACAATAACAATAGACAATTCTTATAGAGATCCCGTCAACAATTGAACAGTATTAAGACCAATAAATGAGAATTTTTCATTTATTTTTATGATGGTTCGTGGTAATATAACGGATAGATATTATATTGCATGCTTGATATTTAATTGAAGACTATATAAATAAATAAATAAATATTATAGGACATTATTACACAAATCGACCTAGTCCCACAGTAAGCTCAATTAAGGCTTGTGTTGTGGGTACTAGGCGACGATAAATATAATATTTAATAAATACATATTATATAGATAATAACACCCAGACCCAAGAACAAATAATTGAGTTCATCACACAATTATTTGTCCTGACCGGGGATCGAACCCGGGACCGTCGGCTCAGTAGGCAATTACTTTACCACTGCGCCAACCGCGTCGTCAATATAAACTGTGCTATATAGCTAGGCTAGGAGATTTTCCGTCAATTTCACATTTATAATAGACGTCATGCATTATTTCTTTAACACTGGTTTGACCCAAGTGCTTTTAATAATTTATCGTGAAATAGAAAATGACTAGTTTCCTCGACTATTAATCCAAAATAAATGGTAAATTGATTGAATTTTCTCAACAAAATTATAGTTTTATTTCCTTGATCTTTAGTATTTATAATTTAACCAAATAAATACCTAATCTAAAATGACCTATATGATTGCCCATGCCTATATCCGAAATAAAAAATATGAATGGAAATTTCATTTCCATAGAAAATACGTGAAATCTGAAACAGATTTACTGACACATACGTGACGTTATGACAACAGATAAATAACACATATTGTTACAGCTTTAATAAATCTTTTATATCAGTGCATTTACATCAAACGAACATATAGCTAGAGCTAGAGCAAGAGCATTATTTCGTGATCTTTTAGTGTAAACGAAAACTCGTATTCAGTGTTGTTCAGTATTAGAACATTGCATAGAATCTTTTCGAACGCACTAAGATAACGAAAGAATGCTCTACGTCTGTTTACACTAATGGAATGTGACATAGTGGGGTTTAATGAGCATTCGCTCGTTTGATGTTAATGCACCGTTGCATAAAATTGTTATATTTCTAAGCTTTATTTATTAAAAAAAAAAGCTTTCAGTTGTCATGGTGTGAACAAGGGTGAAAATTCGTGTTTGTACTTTATTTTTAGCGTGCTAACGTCAATCAACTTTGAAATTGCATGCAATTTTAGATTTTAGGGTTGCCTCTCAAGGTTTCTTTAAAACGTTTAGAAAGTAAGTAAAATGGACTTTGATAAAGGTTAAAACTTAAAATATAATACAACTAAGTTATAAACCAGTGACGAAATCTTTTGAACTAAAAAAAATATAGAAGAAAGCCATCAGAAAAGGAATTATAAAAATAACTAGATTTCCGCCCGCGGCTTCGCCCGCGTTTGCAAAGGAAAACCCGCATAGTTCCCGTTCCCGTGGGATTTCCGGGATAAAACCTATCCTATGTGTTAATGCAAGTTACCCTCTATATGTGTGATAAATTTCATTGTAATCGGTTCAGTAGTTTTTACGTGAAAGAGTAACAAACATCTATACATCCATACATCCTTACAAACTTTCGCCTTTATAATAGTACCTATTAAGATTAAGATTAAGATTGAACAAAACCGCATTCCGTCTTCACTTCAGGAAGTAGCAACTTATCCTTAAAAACAATGTCAATATAAAAGTTTATACATCAAGGGGGTGTACAAGCAAATTTTTTAACAATAACATCAAAGCATCATATTATACCTATTTAGTAAGAGACTACGATCAAAAGCTATGTACCCTACTCAAGTTGAGAGCCACTTAAGATTGAGAAACAAGGCAGGAAACCCTTCAAGTTACGAAACACAATATCTCGTAGTTAATTGCGCCTCGCGGTTTCACTCGCGGACAAAACCACGAGTAATTAACTATATTCATTCTAAATTTCATACAGTCAGTGGTTGAGTCGTAGACCGGGAGATACTGACACAAAATTTCGAGTCATTTGTAACAAGGATGGCGGTTCTACAGGGGTCTTAGTACGCAATGACAAAAAGAAAAATGATGGTGTGAACGCTGGTACCGGTGGCTTAGTCGCGTGGGCGTTTGTCGAACTCGTCGGAAAAATAGCGAAAGTCAAACGATTTGTAACACAAAAATTTTAGAATTTACCGATAGCCCATAAAAAAGAAGTAGGCGGTAGTGTCATGCCATACTTTTCTGGTGTGACTTACAGCCCGCCATACCGACGCGAATGTGTTGATTTAAAAAAAAACAATTCAACCATTTGTACCAGGCTAACTTTTGCACAGGTAACCATCGTCGTGCAGCCATTTACGAAAATCGCCATGCCATACTTTTCGGACGATTCCAAATGGTCGCCATACCGCCGAAAATCTGCAAAAAAAATTTATTTCGCCAAACTTTTTGTACCAGTATTGCATTTGGATTTTTGGAGAGTATTTGATAAAATGTGACCATTATTATATTTGCCATACTTCTAGTAGGGGGAAAAAGTGCTGTCATACTTGAAAACTTAATTTATTATTAATTTATATAAGTGAAGATTTCCAACACATAGATCTTTGAAATTTTGTATTTATATTTGTTGATCCTCAAACTTACAGGAAAAATAAGTGCCATACTGTTACAAATCGTTTGACTTTCGCTATTTTCCGACGAGTTCGACTAACGCCCACGCGACTAAGCCGCCGGTACCAGCGTTCACGCCATCGTTTTTCTTTTTGTCATTGCGTACTAAGACCCCTGTAGAACCGCCATCCTGTTACAAATGACTCGAAATTTTGTGTCAGTATCTCCCGGTCTATCGTTCACAAACGGACAAACGCACAAAGCTTTCGAATATTTTATAATGTACTACAGTGCCCCGCGGTTTTACCCGCATTGCTCGGCTCCTTTTGGTCTTAGCGTGATGATCTATTTATATATATATATATATAAATAGATAGCCTTCGATAAATGGGCTATCTAACACCGAAATAATTTTTCAAATCTGACCAGTAGTTCCTGATATTAGCGCGTTCGAAAAAACAAACAAACACACTTCAGCTTTATAATATTTAGTATAGATTTAGTTTAGCACGCAGCTTCACCTGCGTGGTCGAAATTGCGCGCTGCGCTTCGGTATAAATGAGAAAATGACAAAAGTGGATACAAGATATAGAAGACTGAAGAAATATCGAATGCTAAAGGCAAGCAGTAAGCCATGACCAATAAAAATACTATCGTACATCATAAACACATGTGAATGTAAAATTAAATAAAGTCTATTATAACAGAATAATAAACGTTACATTCTAACAATATAACAAAAACAATAGTTTCGTAACACTCGCAATTTGCATTGAACTTTTTAAAAGCTTTCTGTATTTAGAACCTAGACCTCTTATTACATTTCTCTTTGCTTCAGCTATTACATGCACTTTGCTTTGTCTTTGACACTGTTTTTAAAGGCCATGATTATACAACAATAACAAGAATTTTAAAATCATTTGCACTGGGCTTTGTGTTTTGTTTTCATGTTTGTAAGCTTCGTCCCGTTTTGCCATACTTTTTAAGCTATTGCATAGCTTCTATCGCGGGCCTTGAGCGCGGGGACCGAATCCAGAAATTGCGTAACGAAAAACCTCCCACTCCGACGGGCGCGGAGGTGTGGCTTGAAGGCATAGCATGCAATAGCTTTACCGCGGCAGTCCCCGAGTGACACACGTCTTTCTTTGAGATAGAGCAGGCTCCAAGGAGATGTTCGTTTGCAAAAATCGCGGACCTAAATCTGACTTCTGATATATATTGTATAGATCCCAGACATCCTATAGACAGATGTTGCCAACCAGTTTTGCGGTCCCCCTGCCCGCACCCCGGTAATTAAATATGGCATACAAAGAAAAAAATAAAAATTTCCAAAACATGCCGTGTGGGGTATCAAATGAAAGAGCTTATTGAGTAGATCACGAATATATAGCATACTATATATATTTCTTACACTTTCTCTAAGATTTTTTAGAAAATTTACGAAAATGGTCCATTTTTGAGTTAACTTTAATCCACTATAGATTGAAAACTCATGAATATATTTTTTAAATTATTATTTTAAATAATTAACAATAGTCCATTGTTTATGATTCAATAGTTCGTAATATAATATAAGTGAGCTATGTGGTGGATTTGATGAAAATAACTATATACTATATGAACTTGAAAATATACTCGCCATCTTTGAATGCTCCCCCCACTCCCCCATGCAACTATTTCACTGTACGAAATAGTACGAATTCGTGATCTACTCAATAAGCTCTTTCATTTGATACCCCACACGGCATGTTTTGGAAATTTTTATTTTTTTCTTTGTATGCCATATTTAATTACCGGGGTGCGGGCAGGGGGACCACAAAACTGGTTGGCAACATCTGTCTATAGGATGTCTGGGATCTATACAATATATATCAGAAGTCAGATTTAGGTCCGCGATTTTTGCAAACGAAACTCCACTGAGAGTCCGGTCTAAGACTATTTGCCACAATTTGCGATTTACATTTTTAGATTATATTAGGAGAACACGTAGCAGCTCCTAAAATCATCTCATTACGGTGCATTTACATCAAACGAGCGAATGTTGATTCTAACCCCACTATGTCAAATTATTTTAGTGTAAACTTCCTGTAACAGCTCACCTAATAAATAATATTCTTTCGTTGTTCTTAGTGCGTTCGAAAAGATTCCATACAATGTTCTAATACTGAACAACACTGAATACGAGTTTTCGTTTACACTAAAAGATCACGAAAGAATGCTCTTGCTCTATCTCTAGGCTCTATGTTCGTTTGATGGTAATGCACCGTAAAAGACCCTTACATTGTGAACATCGAGAAACATACATTTTACGAATACAATGAAAAACTACGATATAACATAGTATGTTTTATCTCGATAACTAGAGGGAACACTGAAAAATACCTATGACCTATGTAGTAGCTACGTAAAGACAACTCACTACACAGTAATCTATATTATTACATAATATTATTTATTTTAAAGCCGAAGAGTTTGTTCATTCGGATGAACGCTATTTATCTCAGGGACGACTAGTTTGAATGCATTCGAAAAATCATTTTTGACTTGGATAGTTCCTATCGAGGAAGGCTATATTATTAATTATGTATTGTAGTATAACAACATAAACCAGCAATGAAAAATGTAGCAAAAATATTCCTTTTTAGAGCAGACGAATTTGCGAAGGTCGTCATTATACACCCAAAATAAACGCAGAATAAACTTTAATTGCGCTATTCAACAAAAACTGCAAGTATTTTGAATTTTTGAGTTATTAAAGACTTTTTATTTATTTATTTTATTACACTGTATATTTGTAGTACTACATACAAAAATCAATAATAAAAGATACAAAAAACAACATTAAAAATATAATTCTCATGTTCAATTGTATAGGAATAATTATTTACATAAGATTAATGACGTATCACAATTGACGGAACTTTCACTACGCAGTAATCTCTGCCAGGCAACCTAGGAAGAGATCAAAAAGTGAAATATTATATATTATGAGAACTTGTTTATGGGTTAAAATAAATGCAAATATCCTTCCTCCTTTAAAGGTCCTTTTGGGACCGTAAATATTTAAGGAGGAAGGTTTAGTTCATAATGCCAGTAAAATTAATACACCTATAAAATATTGACATGTTTGTGTATTAAGGGATTTATTAGAACTGTTAGAAGGATTTTACGATACCAGCCCCCCTATGCAAGTGGCTTTCTGTTAGCGTAGCGTTCAATAGAATAGACTACGAATGTATGAGATTGACGTAGGCTGTAGATAAACGTATCTACAGGTTACGTCAATCTCATACTGCATACATTCGTAGTCTATTCTATTGAACGCTACGCTAACAGAAAGCCACTTGCATAGGGGGGCAGCTTGAGCTGTAAACATAGGCTGTAAATAATATTCTCGTGTGGATTTTAACTATTGGGAAGATGTTGTTAGATTTATAGCGTAGTTATTTTTCTAAAAGATATTTTTCAATTGTATGTAAAATAAATTAAATTAAAATATGACTTTTGTGTTTCGATTTTAATGTTGATAGAGACTAGAGGTTAATTGGATACAAAAAAATTGTTATGAAATAATGTAACTTACTGTTTATGATTTTGAACATGTAGTTACCTACCTAACTAGTTAAAAATATATATAAACATAAATTACAAAATAAAGTACAAATATACATATTAAAGCTTTTGAATAAAAAGCTTGTTATTCTTCTGGAACATTGTAACAATACCAAATATAACTCATTTCATCAGATAACATGAAACACGTTTTCAGGACAAAATTATGTTTCTTTCAGTCACTCCAATTTGAAACAGTTGTACAAAAAAAACCTTCATTTGAATATAAATAAAACCCAAAAGTTCCGACACGTTCGCGCCATAAAAAAAATTAAGTTGAAAAAAATTTCACACTTAGGTAATTACCTCGACTCCTGTTGATATATCACCAAAACTTCCCGCCTGGTATCATTTATCACGTTTAAATTTATCCAATTATCTACGTAATTAAAGAAAAATTTAACAGACAAAAAAGATAAAACCGAGTTTGTTTGTTTGAACACGCAAAACTCGGGAAATACTGGACCGATTTCAAAAATTATTTCACCTGATCATCCATCCATTCGATATCGGCTATATTATAATATGTACCACGGGCGAAGCCGGGGCGTACTGCTAGTACAGTATAATTATAGAAATACTTTTATGTGCAACTAAATTACTCGAAAAATCAGTGATTTAACGACCAAGTACATACTTGAGAACGCCCATCTGTGTGAGTGTTCTTTTTTTAAATAAATATTTTATTTCAGGGAGTTTTCATTTATCTATTTTTAAATTTAATATTATATTTCATTAATAGAATGTCTTGACAGCTGTAATTCTAACTGGCCAGTGATAATATAACCGACCTCTTTGCTTGTCGTAAAAAGAAAAAGAAATTAAAACTCATTTCTGTCCTTTATGAGGGACTGGGGGCTGGGGGTCAAGGGCTTACATTTCTCGCACTTATAGCAGAATCAATCATCGTTTCGAATAGATGAGAGCAAAATATATTTTGCGCTTTGAAAGTTTATTTCTAAGAAATATTGATTTGTAGGGAACGTGGAAATAAATGTTCTTTTACTTCCTTTCTTTAATAGCTTTGCTCGTGTGGTTTATGACTTAAATAAAAAAAAATGGTTGTCTGTAAAGTCGATTTACTGACGATAGTTGAACGTGACAACGGCCGATTGTGCTTCTTTGTCGCTCGTTCCGCGCTTTCGCTTGCACTTCAAGCCTTACGGAACGCCTCAGAGCGCGAGGTAACGCCGCATGAGTCATGTTTTGTCGTGCGTGCAGCCGGCTATCGAATAATAAGTCGTTGTCACGTCAAAAAACTTTTTTGACGTAATAGATATAGCTTGGATGTGAATCAATGTATGCAAAATGTTTATGTTTGAAGCTTTTTTATAGCCGTAAAAGAGTCAGCTAAAACGGAAGGATTTTGGCTATTCGGCGTAACTTTCAACCGAGTCGATTCTCATAGGTTTTTACGCTTGAAAGAGTAAAAAACATTTTAGAATTCACATTCATAAAAGCTATATAGTATTTAATATTTATTATCTGAAGGACTTATACAGCACTAGCTTTCCGCCCGCGGCTTCGCCCACGTTTATGAAGAAAAACCCGCATAGTTCCCGTTCCAGTGGGATTTCCGGGATAAAACTTATCTTATGTGTTAATCCATGTTACCCTCTATATGTGTGCTAAATTTCATTGTAATCAGTTCAGTATAGTATATTTGCGTGAAAGAGTACCTAACAACCACACATATATCCTTACAAACTTTCGTATTTATAATATTAGTAGGACATATTATTTTATTATCTGAAGGACTTATATAGCCTATAGAGGCTATATATTATATCACTAGCTTTCCGCCCGCGGCTTTGCACGCGTTTTCAAAGAAAAACCTGTTCCCGTAGGATTTCCGGGATAAAACCTATCCTATGTCCTTTCTCGGGTATCAAAATATCTCCATACCAAATTTCATGAAAATCGGTTCAGTAGTTTAGGCGTGATTGAGTAACAGACAGACAGACAGAGTTACTTTCGCATTTATAATATTAGTATGGATTACGCTAAGAACAACAGGAGCAGAGTCATGCGAAGTGCATCTATTTTATTATAATATGTTAATGCATTAAATGATCATTTACTATCTTTCGCGTAAACGTAATTTTATTGAACATGAAATGCTCGATAAATAGGCTATCTAACACCGAAAGAATTTTGCAAATCGGATCAGTAGTTCCTGAGATTAGCGCGTTCAAACTAATTAACAAACTCTTCAGCTTTATAATATTAGTATAGATATCTTTGGCATATAATTTCACACTAGTTATTGAAATTTTAGTAAAACAAGTCCTATACGATTAAAAAAATAATGGATAGATATAAAGCCTACTCTACACATGTACATAATCTATCATCAAACCATATTCTATCAAAATTTATCCATCCAAAATCTCTAAGGAATAACACATATACACTACTATTGCGACGATCGTGCAGTCTAGTGTATATAAATAGTCGTCTCGAGTTAGTGTTTATCGTGTTTATCGTTTATCGTGTTTAAAATTATATACTATGGAGTGTCAAAAGTGTAAAAAAACTCTATCTAAAAAAGGAGCTCATTTCGTGTGTCAAGGCCTCTGTCAAGGTACTTTTCACAAAGGATGCGTAAAGGGTTTAGCAGCCGATCTAAAAGCCGGCAAAAACCGCATATATTGCAACAATTGCGAAGAAGACGAGTCCGAAGATGAGGAGGGAGAAGAAGTAAAACAGGGCCTTCAGCAAATCCTAAAGGACATACAGAAAAAAGTTAGCGTTATACCCGGATTGAAAAAGCATTTGGATGACATAAAACAAAGCATGAGTATGTTGTCGGAGAAATACGATACCTTATTAGCGGAGCAGGAAATATCAAATGCAAAAATTAATAAACTTGAAAAAACAGTAACATCAATTTCCAATAAATGCGTATATCTAGAAAAGTGTAACATTGCCTTAGAACAAAAAGTGCACGAAATTGAACAAAATACGCGAAAACACAATTTAGAGATTGTAGGAATTGAGCAGGTGCCAGGTGAGAACGTAAAGGAAGTAGTAAATAAAATAGGAAAACTATTAGATGTTAGCTGTGACGATATCGAATGGGTGAGGCGAGGCCCGCAGCGAAAGCAGCAGGATGATAAACCAGCCCCCATCACCGTGGGCTTCAGGACCTCTGGAACTGGCACCCGTGACAACTGGCTGGCTCAGCGCCGCAAACTCTCGGAGGTTAACAGCATGGTAACAGGAGGAACAAAACTGAATAAAGTTTACATAAACGAAGATCTAACTAAAGCCACACGATCTCTACTATGGAATACGAAGAAGCAGCTCACCGGGTCCTACAAATACATATGGGTGGTCAACGGGAAAGTACTCGTAAAAAAGGCTGAAGGCGACAAGTCCTCATGGTTGAGATCCGAATCTGACATACGTGATTTACTCAAAAATAAGTAGGTTAATGCGTTAGTATATAGGTATTTAGTTACCTAATCACAAATTACTAATTATTCTGATTTAAATTGTATAAATTCACCATTATAATGACCCTTCTAAATAATATCGAATCCATATCTGAGGATTCAATAAACGCCGTTAAAGTAAATAGATTTGATACATGGATATCTACCATACAAAATACCTACAATAGCAAAGATAAAATATGTTTGTTGCATGTCAATATTCGCTCAATGAAGAAAAACTTTAGTGAACTTCTACTAACGCTGGAAAGTTACTTAAACCATATCGATATACTGATTGTAACCGAACCAAATATAAACTTTTCTATGTTAAGTTTTTATAATATAAAAGGTTTTAATATAAATAGTTATACTCGTGAGGGACGTAGCGGGGGGGGCGTGTTGGTGTATTCGCGGGAAGGGCTCCGCGCACAGGTTGACAACCGAGCGCGCGCTATCACCATGCGAGCGGCGGAGTGCGTTCCCATTGTACTGCACCATAACGACGAGATATTGCACGTAATAGGTATTTATAGGCCGCCAAAAATTAAAAGACAGGATAAAATTGTACATTTTCTTGAAGACTTACATACATTACTTGAATCTTTTCCGAGCAAAGAGAACGTAATAATCTGCGGGGATATAAATATTAATTTGTTAAACAAAGAAAATAATCATGTCATTGAATACGAGACCATAATGTCAGAGTTTGGTTTCACTAAGTGCATCGATAAAGTAACGCGTAAAGAAATTGTATCAGAAAAAATTGTCGAATCTTGCTTAGATCACATTTACACACGAGTACCTATTACGAGTACTATCAACTCTGCTGTTATTGAACATAAAATATCGGATCATTATTATGTAGCTGCATCGATACAATGGAACCGTGCCTCCGCCGCGCGATACGAGGCCTCCACCCTGTCGAGGCCCCTCGCACCTGTGCGCCGGCGCGTTCTTGACAACCGTCTAGTAAGGGATAAACTATTGTCTACTGATTTTAGTCACTTAATGACTATTTCGTGTCCTTTAAAATTGTATAACGAGTTTTCTAAGTTATTTAATAATATATATAACGACTCTTATAAGACTAAAATAATAAGGCCTAGCAATAGAAATAATAAAACATGGATAAATTGTAATTTAAAGAAAATGCTACTAGAAAGAGATAGACTATTTAAAATATGGAGTAACGAACCAAAAAATATGTTAAAAAGACTTGAATACACTAAATACAGGAATAAATGTACAAAAACTATAAATAGATGTAGAAATGAATACGACAGACAGAGTATATTAGACTGTAATAGAAATATAAAAAAACTGTGGGAAAGAATAAATATGTTAATGGGGAAAGAAAGATCTAGTCTAGATAGTTTTATACTTAACAATATGAGTAAACAGGGTAGTACCAAAGAAATATGTAATAACTTTTCAAATACTTTTACAGACGAAATTTCCCAAATAAAACATTCATGTAATGATGTCTGGCTCGATAGGAAGGACTATGTAAAAAAGGCAGACGTTTGCATGAGATTGCAACCTGTTAGCGAAACACAAGTTAAAAAAGTTATAAGTAATATGAACATCAATAAGGCACCAGGTAGTGATTTAGTGCGCATGTCTGATCTTAAGATTGTAGTGAACCAAATAAGCCCAGTCATTGCGAGATTAATTAATATGTCAATAAAACAACATATATTCCCAAACAAGTTAAAAGAAGCAATAGTTAGACCAGTTTTCAAAAAAGGAACCCGTAATAATTACTCTAATTACAGACCCATTGCTATATTATCTAGTGTAGACAAAATTATAGAAAAATGTATTATTAATCAACTCAGTAATTATCTTCAAAAAAACAGTATATTAAATTCATGTCAACACGGATTTCAAAAAGGAAAAAGTACAAACACCTTATTATCTAACTTTACAAACGAAATAAATTCACACCTTCATAATAAAAACTTTGTTGTAACAGTGTTATTCGATTTTAAAAAGGCGTTTGACACTTTAGAAACGAATACCCTTTTAAACGCAATGGAGGAGTGCGGGGTCGTAGAGCCCCTTAACAATTGGTTCCGTGACTATCTTACATCACGATCTTTTAAAGTTCGAATAGAGGACACTTTCAGTGACGGGAAAGCGGTTCAGTGCGGAGTCCCTCAAGGTTCAGGCTGCGGGCCTGTGTGCTATCTTATGCACGTAAACAGTCTGTGTGGTGTATTGAAACATTGTTCAGCACACATGTTCGCAGACGACTTATGTGCTATGCGCGCGGGTACGGACCTCACGGAGACCTGCCGGCTCGTACAGACTGATATAGATGCAGTAGTCAAATGGTCACATGACAATGGAATAGTATTAAATACTGATAAAACTAAGCTTCTAATCGTACATTCACCATACCTACCTCTCAGTCAAACACATTCCATGTTCACCCACACTTTTGAATGCATCCATAATCAATTTAAAAATTGTATTTGTAAACCGATTGAACGCGTGAAAACTGTCACATATCTGGGCATGAGGGTAGATGAACATTTTTCTTGGACTACACATATAGACTATATATATGATAAATTAAAAGTATTGTTAGGTAAATTCTATCATATAAGTTACAAAGTTCCTATAAAGACTTTAAAATGTCTGTACATGGCTCTTGTGGATTCAATACTTAGTTATTCTCTTGATTGTTATGGACTTACTACTAAAACTAACTTAAACAAATTAGAAAATATGCAAATTAGATTCTTAAAACTCTTGGTGAGTAAAAAAATAAAACATAAATATAAACATAACTATAGAATGCTATTTAAATTTTGTAATATTCTTCCAGTCAGCCTTAAGCACAAATATCTTCTTGCTGTAAACAACCATAGCTCTATTCCTTCTCTTAATCTGTTAAATACCAATCATACAACGAGGTCAGTGACCTCAGGAAAATATGAAGTACCTAGAGTCAACAATTATTTTGGAGATCGAACTCTAGATAAACGTTTACCATATTTTCTCAATAGCTTACCAGAGTACATACGAACAGAAGCAAACATTCACAAATTTAAAAGATTATTAAGGAAACACCTTCTTCAGTCAATAGAATGCTAAAACACAAGCTCATGAATAGATATACCTATTCACTTAATATTATATTTTATAACAGATAATAATATGATATAATATATTTAGTTATAGATAGATATATAGATATTTTATATAATATATTTAGTTATAGGCTTGATCCCACAGACAAACTGCATGTGCAGTTTTGTGGGACTTAGACTTAAGTTATTGTAATAATTTGTAAGAATAATTTCAATAAATAAATAATAATAAATGTTCGCTTTTTATTATTCATATGTGATATTTTTATAAGATGTCTCTCAGAGATAGGTCATGTCAATTTAGAAATAGTATTGCTTGTATCCAGAAAACTGCTTCGCTAGTCAAGTCCCGATTTACGTTATTATATTTTCTTGGCAATATTATATGGAATTACACTCTAATATTATATAGATTTAACCCATGGGCCATGACCACAGATAATAATAATAGTATCTGTATAAATTTATAAAAAATAGAAAAAATTCGATCAGGAGGCGGGACTCGAACCCGCATCCTTTCACGCCATTCCGGGGCGGATGCCTGACCAACTCAGCCACCCGCCAGAGCAATCGAAAATTCTATTCTTTATAAATTTATTGAAGCATTTGAATGCCATAAAACCAAAAATATAAATTCAATAGTATCTGTAGTTAATCTTAATATATGTAAATCTCGTGTCACAATGTTTGTCCTCAATGGACTCCTAAACCACTTAACCGATTATAATAAAATTCGCACACCATGTGCAGTTCGATCCAACTTGAGAGATAGGATAGGTTTTATCCCGGAAATCCCACGGGAAAGGGAACTATGCGGGGTTTTTACTGAAAACGCGGGCGAAGCCGCGGGCGGAAAACTAGTAGTTTACTAATACCCTGACTTTGCTTACCTACTGTAGAACATGAAAAGCCTATAATATTATATTCCGGTTTTTATACGTAAATTCGTATCGGTTCTGGAAAAAATATAGCCCACTAGGTACAGGTAGGACACAACTTTTATGGTAAAACAAAACTGCTTTTAATAAAATTAATTTTGCTTTTAATCTTCTCTGTGTACCGAAAATTAGTTTAGATACGTGAAAAGTTTAATTAAGACTAAGATTTAAATAATTCTCGTACGAAAAAACCTGAACCGTTTTATTTATTTTGTCGAATTATCGAAATAAATGTGACTTTAAAGCAGTACAATTACAAGGCACTTCAAGATAAGGAATCTTAAAGGGATGAAATAGGAATTGAATCTTCTTCTATTGAAATGGTTTTCGGATCTAATACGATTTCCAAGAGCTTAGAAAGCTTGTACGAGAATTGAAGGTAGGAAAATAAATAAAGAGGAAGATAATTATAACAGTTTGAATCCGAATCGGTCGGTTTTGTATATTTTATTTATGGTAGAGTATATCTGATGTTACGTTACCAGAGGGCCTGACTTCCAAGCCTGAAGTCGTGGGTTCGATTCCCACCCGGGGCAAATATTTGTATGATGAACATAGATGTTTGCTCTGTGTCTGGGTGTTAATTATCTATATAACTATTATGTTTATCAGCCATCTGGTTTCCATAACACAAGCGAAAGCTTAGTATGGGATTAGATCGTGCCGTGTGTGAAAATTGTTCTGAAATATTTATATATTTATTTATTATTTGCTGTTAAGTCATAATATCTTTTCATGAAGGTTTGGTGTTCAATAAACTGTACTATAAATGAAAGATGTTGCAAAAATGTTAGGATAACTAAAGTTTCGTAGGTTAGCTAGTATCCACAAAATATGTATGGGATGTAGTTAGAGAACATCGCAGCTTGTAAGTAGTTGCAAGGCATATATGGAAAAAAGTTGCAAGTATACGCACGGTGGAATAATATTATATTAGGTTGATGTTATTTCTGGTTTTTATTAATTTATATTTTGGTTTCTATTTAAGTGATTGCAGATTAAAAGAGTTCATTTAATCTAAAATTAAATAAAATAATTGAAGGGAGGCAAATTCAGAGACGTACAGACCGTGGCAATAAATTCAAGTCATGAAGCAAGTAATTTACAATATTACACCCTAAGACGCAAGAAAACTCACACAATCAAGGGAACGAATACAATTACACAATAATACATCTCCAAGGACGATATGATGTCCTGGTACTTTAATATTTTTAATTCTATTATGTACCAGCGTGGAAATTTATTTAAATCAATTTATAAAAAAATTAAAATGGCGTCGCAATGTTTGTGTTTGTTGTAAACAAATAGTTACAGTATGTCAATAATATTGATATTTAATTTCTAGATATTTCGAATTACTTACCGTTGCATTGTAACGCGTCCGTTCACTGTGAAAATCTATGGTGGACTGACGCCCGCCCGCCTGTTGTTTAAGGGTTTGGATTTATATAGAGCTGTTATTACAGCTGTGAATAGCGTAATCATAAATAAAATCTG
This sequence comes from Colias eurytheme, assembly GCA_907164685.1. Classification (NCBI taxonomy): domain Eukaryota; kingdom Metazoa; phylum Arthropoda; class Insecta; order Lepidoptera; family Pieridae; genus Colias; species Colias eurytheme. The sequence continues at coordinate 26,596 of CAJQZN010041293.1, forward strand.
GTATAATGACAGGGATATTAAGTTTGTTTGGTAAATCGTGGAAATGTCAAAGAAAATTTGGAATAAACATAATATTAGTAAAGACATTCTTTATTTATTTCGAAAGAAATCAATATAAGTAACTGAATTAAAATGATTGAATAGATACTGATATCATTCGTAAGGCATTGTGCCAAGAAATGATCATCTTTCATTTTGATTTACAAATTTACCTAATTAGGTACCGATTTAACAGACAAAGATTTGGGCAAAGATGAAAACAAGGCTCAGTTTTTTCATGAAATAAACTTAAGCAACAGCAGTACCTACAGAGAAGAGCTGACATAATATGACGAGGAGTCATATGTCGGCTCATGTCCTATTTGCTCTTCAAAAATATTATTTCAAATTAATTGAAACTGCCTGTAAAGTGTAAATAGTCATATTAACAAGCACTATAAACATTTCAATTCACCTTTATACACTATGTATGACTTCTGTCACAACCAACGTAACAGCTCTATATGATTACAACATAAAAGGAGGAAAATGGTAGCCTCTCGCAATCAACCCCGCGCTCGCCGCCCCAGCAACAGTTTGCTAAGAAATTGCCAGTGTAAATAAACTTTCCCATAATTTCGGGTAATGTATTAAACTCATACACAAAATTCGCTGAATCGAGGAGAGAAAAAAGGGCAAAAGTATATATAATATTATGAACAGGGTTTATACAAGCTATGAACGTGAGATAATATTAAGTAAGAAGTATCACGTCACGTACATTTGTAACACGAGGAAACCTGGATTATTTTATACAGGTTTTTATTTAAAAGGGGGTAGAGCTGGAGCTTTTAGAATTATCATATTCATTGTCTCATAGCGAAAGGATTATCGAGGTAGTTTTATAAATGATGTAGTAGGTGTGCTCTAACACAAACTACATATAAATCATAAAAAAAAGATATTTTCAATGAACATACTTAAGAATTTAAGTAAGCATTGAGCAAGTAATTTTAGTATAAATTTAAGGTATTTAAATTAGCATATTACATATTGTAATAATATACAAATAAATGAGACGAAATAAAATCAAACACTTGGCAACACAGCTATCTCCCGCGAAAGCTGTTATAATCCGTCGAAAACGTAACGTTTCTAAGCATACCACTTTAGTCTTGTAATAGCTGTCTCTCTAAATTAACCGTATTATACCCGAACCCATGCGTAAACAACACAAGTGTTTTGAACTATATGTTAAAGGGATAGAGTTGAAAATAAAATAGCATGTTTTTCCTAGTTTCGTTTTACGTAAAACTTAATTGATCTCGTCAATCATGACAACTCGATTCGCTGTCAATTTACGAGGGAACGAATACACTTACATATTTTATCCTGTCGATAAATCTTCGCTAATAAAAACTGCAAATACAGTGTCGGTACGTTTGCTTGGTAATATTTTATAGAGTTTTGTGTTTGTAAGGGGACTGTTTAGAAAGTGCTGGATCGATTTTGAAAATCCTTTCACAATAGGAAATTATATTATTCAGGCTTTTGGATTAAGCAGCTATAAGAATAAAAAAATAATTTCTACAAAAAGTTAAACTAAAGGGTGCCATAATAAAAAAGCGATCAAGCAATGGTTGGAACGATCATAAATTGGAGGAGATTTTTCTTTTCAGTTGCCCTTTAATAGTAATAATAGAAATATGTATACTTGCATAGTAAAGTGTAATAAATAAAATATAATATTTTATTTGTACGGAACCCAGTGTCGCAAGTCCGATTCGCACTTGCCCGATTTTTTCGTTGCGTATAAAAAAAAGTCTATCTTCAAATGACTGTAATTTTATCTGGCTAGTTACATCTATTCACTTGTAGTAACGATCGCAGTCTGTAATTAGTGAAGTCGGGCGAGGTCAGTGCAAGCTAGTGTATAAAAAGGTTTTATTAGTACCTAGCTTAATAATGGCACTTCCTGAAAATATCCCGTGATTACTTCAAGCCAATGTGTCGTTGTAATGTGATGGAGAAATGATATATCCAATTTCTATATCTATCTATAATTACTTTATATTATAAAGCTTGTTTGTTTGTTTGAACGCGCTAATCTCAGGAACTACTGGTCCGATTTGAACTATTCTTTCAGTGTTAGATAGCCCATTTATCGAGGAAGGCTATAGGCTATATATCATCACGCTAAGACTACTAGGAGCGGAGCAATGCGGGTTAAACCACGGGTCACAGCTAGTTTATAAATAATTTATATAAGTATTGCACGCCTCATAAGCGAAGCGTTGAGGTGGGTACTACTGTCACTTCGCGAAAAACATCTGATTTTTCAAACTTAAAATGTCTTTATGTATCATACATTGCACTTGTAAGATAATACATACACATTACACACACATATTAAGAAAAAACACTATTTTTAACGTTCATGATATTTTTGATGTCATTTTTGTTATTTAAACTAGTTAAAAAACAGTTTAAAAAAGTTCTGTCTTGGACGTCCGTGTGTCTGTATGTGCGGATCCTTTTTCTTGTTAACACGATAGCGACCGAAATACTTTACTAATCGAGTCTTTTTTTTTCTCTTACGCTTGAGTATGCTCAGGAATAGAACCCTTTCATTTTTCAGGGTCTGATTCGATGTGGTTTAATTGTTATTAAATAATAATAAATAAACAAAAATAATAATTAATAAATATTTATTAAAAAAAAATTATGAGGCGTGCACTTTTGGATTTTCCAAATTATTTAAATTTACAATATCTTCAATTCAGTGTCACTCGATTTTAAAAGTTATAATCAAATTTAGTAATTTATCTGTTATGTGTTTTGTAATTGGTTTACCACAGATAATTTCATAGATACTTTGTTTAAGAAGCAACTATTTAGTACCTAGTCTGTTAAAATAAGTCAAAACAATAAACTATTATAATAGATACGTATGTATTATATTCTTACTAAAACATGTTCTAATAAATGTTTACTGACATAGTATTTGTCTACGAATGCCTACGAATACACATTGGTAAGCCATAACATTTAATGTACCTAGGTAGTATTCTGAAGATTCGCACAATATTTGATCTAGTATTTGCAGAATCTCTGAATTACATAATTCTGTGACTGTCTCGTTAGTTTAATATTTCTATTGATATTACATACTATTTATTTCATAAATATTTAAGACTAGCTTTCCGCCCGCGGCTTCACCCGCGTTTTCAAAGAAAAGCCGCATAATCCCGTGGGATTTCCGGGATAAAACCCATCCTATGTGTTAATCCAAGTTACCCTCTATATGTGTGCTTAATTTTATTGTAATCAGTTCAGTAGTATTTGTGTGAAAGAGTAACAAACACACACACACACAGATCCTTACAAACTGTAAAATTTAAATACTAAATAGTAGGACTTTACCAACGTTACTAACATACGAATCTTTTGAGTTGTGAATCCATACTAATATTATAAATGCGAAAGTAACTCTGTCTGTCTGTCTGTTACTCAATCACGCCTTAACTACTGAACCAATTTGCATGAAATTAGAAATTAGAATAGAGATATTTTGATACCCGAGAAAGGACATAGGATAGGTTTTATCCCGGAAATCCTACAGGATCGGGTTTTTCTTTGAAAACGCGGGCGATGCCGCGGGCGGAAAGCTAGTATTATTATAAATGTTAATAAATAGATTGTGTTATTTAAATGTATTTTTGTAAACCTTATTACTACATAATAGAAAACAAAGTCGGTATCGATGCCGGTCCCTATTAGCTAAAAAAGTAAAATCCTTAAAAACTACGCAACCGATTTTGAAGCAGTTTTTTATAGATGGAGTGTTTCAAGGGGTAGGTTTTAGTATATCTATATAATTTAGTTAAGTTTTCTACAAAGCGGGCGTAGCTCCACGCGGAAAGCTAGTTTTAATAGTATTTTTTAAATGACTTAACTGAAAACTGAAAAATACATATATGAACAATTGTCACAAATCTCCAAACGTTATTTCATATCATATGAAATATTTTCAAATCAAGCTAATGTATGACTTTTATGCAAAAACTCAGCGAAGCGTCGATGCATTGTTCCCCTTTCTTCATCACGGCAGTGGCGCGTTTTCAAATGTATATTTTGAAACAATATCTGAGTTTCAGCTTAATACGTTATACTGTAGTTTGAGCTTATATACATCCACTGTCAAAGGCATCCTACGGCAACTGAAAATCCATACTAATATTATAAATGCGAAAGTAACTCTGTCTGTCTCTCTGTTACTCAATCACGCCTAAACTACTGAACCAATTTGCATGAAATTTGGTATGGAGATATTTTGATACCCGAGAAAGGACATAGGCTACCTTTTATTGCGAAATATGTACCACGGGCGAAGCCGGGGCGGACCTCTAGTCAGTAATATTTCATTGAGTGCCAGGCCTATTGTGGTATACATATTTAAGTAGTACCTATTTATTTCGTCTTCATTGCATCTTTTTTCATGTGTCCATAATAAATGTATTTTCATTTCATTTCATAATACACTCTATTTAAAGTTAAATGTACCTACTGGGAACCTCGTAAAGACGTCCAAACTTTCGTTGGAGAGAACTGGAATGCTATTACGTCTCGAAGGACCCAAGGTAGAATCCTTGAAAGCTTTTATTATTGTTGTTTACCTACCAATTGTTAACGAATAATATCTATAAGCATTTGAACATAGTATAGTACAATAACTTTGAATGTATGAAAGCATTATAAATTATCAAATCGTGTTACGATGTATTTAGACCAAACGAACATACAGATAGAGCCAAGGTAAAAGCATTCTTTCGTGATCTTTTAGTGTAAACGAAAACTCGTATGCAGTATTGTTCAGTATTAAAACATTGCATAGAATCTTTTCGAACGCACTAAGAACAACGAAATAATATTATTTATTAGGTGAGCTGTTACAGGAAGTGGCAGAACAACGTTTGCCGGGACTACATTACCAATCTCTAACCAAACTCACAATTTCTACACAATTTTATTCATCAATGGAGTGTTGTGCTTGTCATTACGGAAACAAATAATAGTCGAGCAGTTATACTAATTGGACGATTCAATTACCCGATGGGGCGCACCTCACCGCTCGAGTTAATTGCGAATTACCTTCATTGCTTTTCATGTTGACAATCTGTTTTTTACAGGATGTTTACATGTGTGTGAAGTTATGCCGTGTACGTGAGCTTTTTGATGAGGATGAGTTGTATTCTAATCATTTATTTGCGGAATTTGGTAAGGAAAGATTTGCAATAAATTACATTAGTTTGATACTTGATACGTCATGTTATACATTATACTATAATAGTACTAGATTTCCGCCCGCGGCTTCGCCCGCGTTTGCTTAGGAAAACCCGCATAGTTCCCGTTCCCGTGGGATTTCCGGGATAAAAACTATCCTATGTGTTAATCCAAGTTACCCGCTATATGTGTGCTAAATTTCATTGTAATCGGTTCAGTAGTTTTTACGTGAAAGAGTAACAAACATCCATACATCCATACATCCATCCATACATCCATACATCCATACATCCTTACAAACTTTCGCCTTTATAATATATATTAGATATTAGATATTAGATTAGATAGATATTATTTGAACAATTTATTTTTACAATTTTTGAACAATTTCTTATTCATATAAAGGCTTAATCTATACTAATATTATAAAGCTGAAGAGTTTGTTTGTTTTCTTTGTTTGAACGCGCAAATCTCGGGAACCACTGGTCCGATTTGAAAAATAATTTCGGTGTTAGATAGCCCATTTATCGAGGAAGGTTATGGCTATATATCATCTCGCTACGACCAACAGAGGTGGAGCCACGGGGGTGAAACCGCGCGGAGCAGCTAGTTTTATATAAAACTTATCTCTTGTTTCCATTAAAACAAATGTAGGTATTTTCTTTAGAATAGAATAAAGAATAAGAATAATTTATTTCGCCAAAAGCCAACAACAGATATAATAAAAAGAATAAGGAATACAAAAAACACAGAAAAAGACAAAAGTGTGGCAGACCTTTAGTAAAAAGGGGACCAACTCAGTATTAAGCTGTGCCTTCAACAGCACAGCACTGATTTTCAGTGGCCCCCACTTTATTACTTATTTATTTCTTTTTGTGTTGATTATAATATTTATTATTCATTTTCTCGTGAATTTCGTAACAGTACTAATTACAATTAGAAATAATTGTGCTTTAAATGCCAAATAAGGAATATGAAAATGCTAACTTATCTACTCATCGCAGTTTTTACGAATATCATGCATATTCTGTAAAATCTTGTAAATCAAATCTTCAAGACCGTTAAAAGCTTTCCTATTATTCTGTAAACCATTGTAAAAGGCATTTGATACATTTTCTTTATAATAACAGATGAATTTGAATTCATATTCATGTGACAATACAATCTATCGACAATGCTTCGGGCAAAATTTAAAAAAATGTAAAATGAAATTACACACATATTCCGATTTTCCGATGATCATTAAAGAATGCTCAAATTTTATTTATTTATTTTGTTACTGACTGAAAATCCACAGTCTATTTATAAATGCCAAGGTTTACCTCTACTTTTTTACAGTTTTAAAAAGTATTTTCAATTAAAGGATTTGACCCTCTTTTGTCGGCACGTAAAACTGCGGATTACAAGGAAATGCCTATTTCATAAATTCATAAGAATTCAACAAAATAGTAGGTACCCTATTAGTGGAAGAAAAACGTAATTTTAAAATATTCCAAAGAAAATCACCATAATGCATCCAATTTAATATTTAGCGTACATTCTGTTCAAAAACGGGTAAACCTTGCGAACATATTTCAAATTTCACGTAGTAAGTTTGCGTTCAAGTCGCGAAATAATTACAACATTATGTAAAACTAGCTGTGTGCCGCGGTTTCACCCGCGTGGCGCAGCCCCTGTTGGTCTTAGCGTGATGATATATAACATATAGCCTTCCTCGATTAATGGGCTATCTGACACTGAAAGAATTTTTCAAATCGGACGAATAGTTCCTGAGATTAGCGCGTTCAAACAAACAAACTCTTCAGCTTTATAATATTAAGTAGGTATAGATTTCACGCAGTAAGTTTTGCGCTGAAGTCACGAAATAATTACATAATGTAAAATGTTTAGCGATTGTTTTTTGTTATGTTAAGGTCTATATTGGCGTGCGGAAGGTTAAACGTTTAAAAATAATATGGAATCGTTTAGGAATGCTTTAATAGTAGCGTAGCTTAGTTTTAATAAATATTTTTGTTTTGTACACGTTTACGGTACTTTCAATTATTTAACACATGCAACAGTTCTTTTTTTATATTTTTATATGCTGGTGAAAAGTATGATAAAATATATGAATTATTATTTTTATAGTCGATGATCCTTTCGTGTTGATATCATGGAAAAGTGTGAAATGTTTTTATTTAAATTTTACCTTTATACGGTTATTAATAAATTATATTTCTAAAAATAAAACAAAAATACATAAGAAATTCAAATATTTAATTTAGTAACAAAACCAACCGCTAACAAAATACTAAAACTGAAAGCCTTGAGTACCAGGCGCGCAAAAACAGCAACGTCCTTATTACCACAGCACAAGGGACACACGATCCAAGCGAACGTCTCGTCTTCATACAATTGTACCAGGATATCATCGGCATTCAGGAGCACGTAATTTTCTAACGGCTGCCATACATATAAGATGGAAGATTCCAGAACGATTACGGAGATGACAATCTGTGAATATTCAGTTATATTAGGGTGAAAATTTTACAAGTAGCTCTACATTGAAATTCTTCGTGATATTAGAATAAAAGTTTTTAAATGGATTTTGAACATAGAAACTCTCTAACGCAGTAGGTCTGATATTATTTTGAAACAAATGTAAATACTTTTTAAATCTCAGACAAAAAAAGGAAAACAATTAATAACATCGCTATAAATAGGAAATACTTGGGAGGACATATTATTATTATTATTATGTTTATTTACTAAGTACACTGGTATTCACATACTAGGAGAACATATACCTCAAGTATATATCGGATGGGGTTGAACGTGACTTTGTAAATTGGAAACACGTGTATTTTCTCCAGGATAAGACAGATACTCAGCAGGAAGACCAGCTTCGATGTGGAGTGTTCGCCAGCTAGCAGGTTTACTGTAAAAGATATAAATAATGTAACTTTTACTTATACAGTGAAAGTATGAGATAAAATGTGCAGTGATTTTTCATGTATGGCTGACTAGCTCTACGCCTTCGGTAGTTTCATCTAAAACTTAACATATTATATACTTAAACCTTCACCAAGAACTACTCTATCTATTAAAAACCTCGCATCCAAATCCATTCCGTAGTTTAAAAACTCATGAACAGGTACTGAAAGACTGATAGCGGGAAGCGTATTACTACTATATATTTTATACTGTGGTATTACTATGTAGTGATTATACACATTACAACTGCTTTATTCTTAGTAAACATTGTAAAAAATGGCCATGAGTTAAAAAAGTTGAGTGATCTTGTTACAGGCTTGACCCTTGGAACCCGTAGTGGCAACAAAAAAGCTCTGCTGAAGACTACGAATTCGCTACACGTTGCCTAATTTTGGAACTTCAAAAGCTTAATTTCTATGACTAAATCGTTGTATCGTAAAACCAGAGATATTTTGAAATTGTGTAAAAATTTGTCGCTATTATATGAAGCCCACAACTCGGAGCTGTGATTATGGTCTGAAATAATATCTTCACGTCCTGTTTTTACATAGTGTTAGTTGATTATCATAATATCTATATTAAATGTACTAATATTATAAATCTGAATAGTTTGTTTGTTTGTTTGAACGGGCTAATCTCAGGAACTACTGGTCCGATTTGAAAAATTCTTTCAGTGTTAGATAGATTTATCGAGAAAGGCTATAGGCTATATATCATCACGCTAAGACCAACAGGAGTAGAGCACTGTGGGTAAAACCGCAGGGCACAGCTAGTTATTAATAGAATTAGATAATGATATATAAGTTTTTAGCACTGAAAGAAATAAAGATATTTATTTAAATATGTACCATTGTATAGAAGTGTTAGTTCATGTATTATCAATGCTAGAGCCAAAAGCACGGCAGCAGAACTGGTCATCTTGTCTCCATTTTATATTTTGTAAAAATCGTTTCCCAAAAACAATGATACAAATCTGTACTGCTTGCTGTAGATAAGACAATGTCACCACAAAATGCCATTTAAAATAGCTAGACGTAAAATTTATAGAAGTATGTCATCTAACTTTTTTATATTTTGTTTGAAGAAATCCTGCATAGGATATTTCCTCCTGTGTTTTTCTTTGAGTATTAAATCTTATATATAGAATTCTCGTGTCACAATGTTAGTCTGCATACTCCTCCGAAACGGGTGGACCGATTCTCATGAAATTTTCTGTGCATATCGGGTAAGTCTGAGAATCGGCCAACATCTATTTTTCATATGTACCACGGGCGAAGCCGGGGCGGACCGCTAGTAAATTATAAAATGCATTATAAGTTAAAACACCTGAAATGAACGATTCAATTTAAAAATAAGTTGTAAATAACTTTAAGATACTGTACTGTTTAAATATGTTTTACGAGATAATTGAAAGAAGATTACCTAAAGCAACCGTTGCCAACAACACAATGCTAGATAATACTCATTAGCGAAAAACAATATTTTCTGGGGAACAAAACAATTGTTTGGCAAACTGATATAAGTAAGTAATATAAATTTTGTACGGAGACATCACTTTTAGCTTTTTCTTGTAATAAATAATAATATAATTGAATATTCAAATTTTACTTGTGAATTTTACGTTTTACGTTTCCACCTGCAAGTAGACTTGCAAGCTGCTGTCAGACAGACTGTCGGACATTTCTTGCGCAAGTTTTCTTGCAGATGGAAAGGCGGCATAAATCTCGATAAACGTTCGGATAATTTTCCAACACTAAACTCAAAACTAAAACACAACCCGTGCTTGCCGTTAAACAATAGAAACCGATAAACATTTAGCATTAACATCGCATCCCAAATCACATTTCCATTCAATATAAAATAAAACAGTACTCGCAAATCCCATCTACACTAACAATAAAATGCGCTCGTCAAATAAACATAAAAGTTTTTATTGTACCCGACACGTTCTAGAGGAAGGACGCAAAATGTTTTTAATCCAAAGATAAAAATGAAATTCGAAATTGAATCTTCTAAAATAATTTTAATTATATTTGCTTTTGATTTGGTTACAAGTCTACATGTTGTAGAAATAGATGATTCGTTGGATAGAGATGAAGTAAAATATAATAGTGATGTTGATTATGAAAAAGAAAAGAATGAAGATGATGAGATTAAAGTTTATTTGGAAGAAAAGTATAGATTCAAGAATGATAATACATCTACTAGATTTAAAATAACGTTTGATGAAAGAATGGATCCAGGTAATGATACCATTTACCTACTTATCATTGGAGATGGGAATAAATATGGTCAAATATAGTACCTATAACTCAAAATCAAACTGCAACATTTATTTATTATTTATTATATGTTATATATTCAATTAGACTTCTATATTTGTATATTATATACTAGATTTCCGCCCGCGGCTTCGCCCGCGTTTTCAAAGAAAAGCCCGCATAGTTCCCGTGGGATTTCCGGGATAAAACCTATCCTATGTGTTAATCCAAGTTACCCTCTATATGTGTGCTAAATTTCATTGTAATCGGTTCAGTAGTTTTTACGTGAAAGAGTAACAAACATCCATACATCCATACATCCATACAAACTTTCGCCTTTATAATAGTATTAAGATTATAATTATAATCTTAATATATTATATAAATCTCGTGTCACAATGTTTGTCCTCAATGGACTCCTAAACCACTTAACCGATTACAATAAAATTCGCACACCATGTGCAGTTCGATCCAACTTGAGAGATAGGATAGTTTAAACATGTAGGTACCACGGGCGAAGCCGGGGCGGACCACTTATAGTAATATTATAAAGCTGAAGAGTTTGTTTGTTTGAACGCGCTAATCTCAGGAACTACTAGTCCGATTGGAAAAATTATTTCGGTGTTAGATAGCCCATTTATCGAGTAAAACCGCGGGGCATAGCTAATGAAAAATAAATTTACTCAAATTACATTATTTCTCATGCCCCTTCCATCACATTCCAGTATTCCCAGAATCAAACAACGAGCATCTAGCATGGGCATTCCGAGCATATGCCGTGCGGCGCATCGTGGGCGGCATGGAGACGAGCATATGCATGTATCCTTACAATGTGGCTATATCCAGGAATGGCAAGCATTGGTGCGGAGGATCGATCATCGATGAGCAGTGGGTGTTAACAGCTGGACATTGTATGGAATCGTGAGTTATGTTTGTGTGTTTACAATTTACTTCAAGGAAGCGCAGTCTCTCAATTCCACTAGTTTTTTTTGAAGTGAAAACTTCTTTAGCGGCGTTGAGCACTTTTTCTGTAATGGGTATAAAATCTTAAACTCGCGTCAGGACACGTGACCTGATCGAAAAAGCGTAAGACGGATACCATTCCAAAATATCAAACATGCTCAACGTTAATAATCAAGTTTTCACTTCTGCCGGCACTCCCGGAGTGCAACCCGTCTTTTTTTTGTTTTGTCACCTCAGAAGTATTGAATGGGTGAAACGATGATGTTGTTTTTTTTGAAAGTCATTTTTGTTATTTGAAAGCCTTCCAGTTGGTAACATTTAAATCTATCCAGTTCTGACCATTTGAAGAAGGTTTAGTGTTCTGTTAAAAAATATGCTAAAAGTTAGTATCAGATATTATTATTAGTCTGTGGTATCAGATATTTAGAGTGGCTTAATTGTAGTGTTAGTGAATCATAAAATATTAAATCTACAAAAATAGATTCCTCTTTATTTTCATAATATTTATAATTCAATCGAGGAAACTCCTTATACCTTATTTTATACCTCGAATAAGGGGACCACATATATTACAGATTACTTAACCGACCTTGGAAAATAAAGGTTATTTCATAAAGAAACAATATCGTTGTAGAACATTATGAATATGTAATTGAGCGGCTATTTATGTTCAAGTTTGTTGAAAACTTCATTCGAGCTAAAATACACATTCCACAATTTTCATTGTGAATCCAATTGAATTGCAGATGAAGTATCCTTTACATTATAAAGAACTAGCTTTTACCAGTGGCTGCACTCGCGTAATATAAATTTTCCTGGGAAAGAGATGTATCAATGCGATAAAAAGTAGCCTGTATGATCAGACACAAAACTCATACCATAAAATCGCCCCGTTGCAATGTATAAGAATGACAAACAAAAAACAATTTCTCAATAATTTAAGTGAGAAGCTGAAAAAGAATAGGTCACCCATCCAATTTATGACTGTGCCAACCGTTGCTTAACCTCGAGATTGTATTCATATTTTGTTGATATAACATGATAGATATACCTTCACATTATATAAATGAAATAATCATAATACAACTGTTTCAGAGCATTTGATAGTGATAGTGATAAGAAGAAGCTGCAACCGTTCATCATCAGGGCAGGCAGTTCCTTTCATAATAGAGGTGGTTACCAGGCCAGAGTCAATAAGGTATGGTAATTTAGTACGACTGAAAAACGAAGTCGCCATTTTGTATTTTTCTGAAATTTTAGGAGAGCGGATACATAATATTTTTTATTTCGGAAATGTGCATATTTATTACTTAGTTTAGAGAAATTAACAATAGCAACTGCAATAAGAAAACTATCCATACATGCAACAAATATTGTAAATGTTTTTCATGATGTAACTTGAAAATGAAAGCTAATTCCAAAATTCAAGGGTTATTACCTGTTAGTAGAAGGTTAGTAGGTACTAATACCAAATTTAAAACAAAATAACCTACATAATTCTAGAAACCTCCAATACCTAGATAAAATTTAATTACTAAAACTTGTGATACTTATAAAAAAATCTGCATTATACGATAAAAAGACTAGAGTTTTACGATATAATTAATACGGCTTCCTTTGTTGTACCTTTGAAGGTTAGATAGAAGATAAAGATTCTTGATTTCTTCGCTAATTACCGGATCCATTGAATTTTGAATGAGTGGCTGTCAAGAAGTTTTGACAGCGCTTGTTCTATGGCTGAAAAATTGATCACAATGATGATAAAATTAAAAATTGGGGCGATTTTCATTCCTTAAATTATGAATTTAATGAAGATTATCAATCTAATTTATAGTTATGTTAAAGTTCCTTGGTTGAAAACGCTGATCTCAGGAACTGCGAAAAATTCTTTGAAATATTATATTCCAATAGATTCCAATTATTTATACAAGTTTGGGTGATCATTTGTGCAAAACCAAAAAAGATGCTAATTTTTACTTAATTTAATTATTAAAATAATAGCAAATGCACACAGAAGTTAAAAGTTTTCGTTAGAACTACTAGCTTTCCAGCCGAGTCGGTCTTGTAAAGAAGGATCTTATCAAAAGTACCCGGCTTATTAATATTATACTTACTTGATTAAAATTTCCAGGCATTTTTCCCAAAGGACTATTCACCAGGCAATGCAGATTACGATTTCACCCTGCTTCGCTTGGACCGACCTATGCCGATTGGCAGAAATATAGCAGTTCTGAATCTACCCTCAAGAGACTATGTTGTTAAGTCCAATGATCTGCTTATAGTCACTGGCTGGGGAAGCACTGATGTTAGTATTGCCACAGATAATATAATACTGTACTAGTATTGCTTTGAAATAAGTTAACTAACATGTTTATGTTGGTACCTAGAGATTTTCCGCATATTCCGCACATTTATATATGTAATTATTATTAGAATCTTCTGGAAATAGAAAACAAAAGGAGAGCATTTTAGGTAACAAAAAAAGTGCATTTGAAGTTTGAATTAAAATCTAACATGAAACATCATGCATGGTCGTAGAAACAGCTCGATAAAGAACCGCCCTAAACTATTTTAAACTTTAGAATGTATGTATTATATGTTCAAATCGTGATAGCTAATTCAAAATATATTTTTTATTTGAAATTCATCAACATTCCAATTTTTATCTAGGTTGCAAATATCACTTCGAACGATAAGGCCACACTCTGCGATCTACAATTTTAAATGCTTTCTTTCTTTATTACTTCATATATTTGTTCTTCTAAACTTGTACAATAATTATTCCTTCATTCATTATATCCAGGAATCCGGTTTCGGCCACATCCCGGATCGTATCCGCTTCGTGCCCGTCCCGGTGATGCAACTCGACCAATGTCAGAAGGCCTACAGATTCTATATTACTAAGAGAATGCTCTGCGCCGGGTATGCGACTGGCGGAAAAGATGCTTGTAACGTGAGTTTCGGACTATTTTTCATTAGCGAACCGCGGACAAAACAACGGGAAAAATGATTACTCTCTTAACTTATTATTAATCTGAAATCTCATAGTTTTACCTACTTGTCTTAATATACGGGCAAAATCACCGCAATACTCTATTATTCAACACTGAACACTGAATTTATTTTTAAAGGGATATGGTTGAATCTCTTTATATCCTGAAAAGAAGAAAGAAAATGTGCATCTTCAACATTTGAATTATTTAAGTTTCGGCACAGAAGATTTTTTCATAGTCAGCGTGGGCAAGCTCTTGCTGCATTTACTACATTTTTCATTTTTGTTCTACTCCAATTGGTTATAGTGTGATGAAAAATACCCCTAGCCCTTCTCGATAAATGGACTTACCAACACAATTTTTGCGTATCGACTATCGAACCTATTGTGAATCTGACATTAGCGCGTTTAACCGATCCAAACCAATTCTTGTAAGAGATAATTATAGATTAGTATAATTGCCTAAATAATTAAAAATAAAAGCTAATAAAAATGATATTTTCAGCACGACTCCGGCGGGCCAGCTGTGCGTGATGGAGTCCTCTTGGGGATCGTTTCGTTTGGCGGCAAACAGTGTGGTGACCCACGGTCGCCAGGTAAATATATACAATTGTATAACTGTTGGTTTGTTTGTTTATTCAAAATAATATGAGGAGGATAATACATTAAAAATGACGTCCACGGGCGAAGAACACCTGCGATATGCTAAATAACGTTCAGTCAAGGTGTTTAACGTTATATTTAACAACTTGAAGAGATGTCCTTTAGTCATTCAATTAAATATCGTCATTCAATGAACACGCTAGTCAAATAGTAGATGAAACCAGATGACGGCAACATATGAATATAACCATCATAATTACATAATATTATAACAATTAATATAACCATTATTATATATATTCATAAATTGCATTTAAATAAGAGCGTATTAATATCTAAATTGAAAATAAATTTTGTTATATTACGTGCACTTAATAACAAGTTTTCATACAATGAAACCGTCATATTTACAAATTCGTTGCAATCAAATTCGAATATTTACTATGAATAATTCATTTGAATGCATATTATTAAAGTGAACGAGGTAACAATATTCAGTAGGGAAAGAATGATTTCCATACATAGAGTTTTTGGTGGATATTTTCTATACATATAATAAAATCGTAGGAAAGTCAAAACTGTACATTGAATATTTTTTTAAAAGAATACTTGATCCATGATCTATAATCGATATAGAAGCCAAAAATATAGTTTTTAGAATTTTTGTCTGTTTGTCGGTTTGTCTGTTTGTCTGTTTGTCTGTATGTATTTCCGGGCTAATCTCAGAAAGTACTGCATAGATTTACTTCAAATTTTGCATGAATATTCCTAAGAGGTCGGGTGAGGATAGTTTAAACATATTATCATGATATCACCTTCGCGGGAGGAGCTGTGAACCTTTATTTTTCTTACATATTCCGTGTACTACGACAGCGTACAATCTAAAGACTCATGTTTAAATGTTGGTTTCGAGTAAGCCATGCTATTATCTAGCTTTACAAAATAAAAACTATGTCATTTACGTAATTTGGGCAGAGAAACAGTTTAATGAATTTAGTAGTATAAAGACAAATTTGAAACAGCGCCATCTATGAGATTTCGTAAAAATCAAATCAATTTACATGTTATCACTACTGAACAACTGTTGAAAATTAATAATTTAAATATAATCATGTTATTTATTTAACTCTTTAACCCATATCTTCCCTTCCCTATAAGGTGCGCTTATATTTCGTGTGAATATACTACATTTTTAAAAGTGAGGGTAGATGTTTATTATTTTAAGTCAAACTAGACACCATTACAATTAATCTAATATTGATTGTGTTCATTGGTTACATTTTTAATCTTCGTGTTTTATAAATTTATAAAGAATAGAAAAAATTCGATCACGAGGCGGGACTCGAACCCACATAATTTCGTGATCGAATGTTTCTATTCTTTATAAATTTATTATTTATAAATTTATATTTATAAAGCATTTGCATAAATAAATAAATAAATAAAATTAAAATAAATGTCATAAAACCAAAAATATCAAATTCAATCTTCGTGTTTTGTGAATTTTCACCATGCGTTCCCACAAAAGGTAAGTTGTTACTTTTATAGGTTGGTTTTATAATGGTTTTATATTACACTTTTAGAATGAAATAATAAAATGATGAATTCTTTTTGACTTTTACAAGATTTTGAGGTGCGTTGGGAACAGTAGTTTGTTGATAAAATTTTATTTGTAAGTAGCTTTTTTTATTGATTTACAATTATTAACGTTTGATTTTTTATTTACAGATTCAATGTTCATAAAATTATATCGCCTTTGGAAGACTATTTCTGCTGACAATTTTACAACACCACTTGAAAATTGATGATTTGATGATGAAGATAGTGGCAGCAAGGATTAAGTGGAAATTAGTAATCATCCGCTTCGTCAATTTTTGACTGAAGTTAATGTCCAACGTATGGTTCAATCATTGGAAGTATCTCGGGTAATTTTGGAGGATATTTTTCAGGAAGGAGAGGAGGGGCAGCCAACCACATATCAAACTACTACGTTTTAGTACCGAAAAAAATGTTATTGCCAAATGAAACATAAATTTTGCACTCACAACTGTACAAGTTATGATTTTTATTCTGACTTTGCTGTTATCTGATTATAATATTTATCGTTATGGCTATCGAGGTACCGACCGTACTGGGATGAGAGTACATGATATTATACCTACTCATCATCCAGGATTGCTTAGAGCATTTTCACACTGAAAAAGATGTTTTCTTTGAATCGTAGTTGCTTCATTTATTTATTTTTAATCATTTTACATAATATGTTTTATATTTGCCCATTTTCATTATATTTTATAAATAAAATGGAACCAACATAACTTTGTTGTGTAGGTATCATTTCTCTATTAATAATCCGTAGGCATATTTTCCGAGCACCCCATTTAAGGTGCGGTCCTGAAATTATAAAAAGTTAATGTATACTTTTGCCTAATATAAGCTCAAGATCATTTTTAGATAAAAATAACAAAAAGAACTTATTTATTAAAATTTAGTAGATAAAAGAAATTATGTTACGATTTTATAAGAAAACACAGTATATTTATTAGGCGGCGGTGATCTCTTCCAGGCAAAAGATATTCATCAGCTCAATAAAATTGAATAGTTGTTGTTAGTTATTCTTTAAATTCACTGATTGTAATGAGCATTTCCGCATGCAAGTTGTATCGTAGTTTAGATATATCATAGTTTTGACACATTACAGTTCCAACAAAACCCTCAAATTTTTGAGCAGAGTTGAGCAAGATAATTTAAAAAATGTGCTGTGTTAAGTATTATAGAAAAGGTTAGTTCGTTGATAATTATCATTTCTTCATCATTTACATGGGTGTTGTTAAATGTTAGTAAAAATAAACTTTGACTGTTAATACTTTTGTTCAGTATTTACCTGTATGATTATTGCTTTGTAATTAATATGTATATTTTCATGTCGTATAGCTAATTATAAACATAAGTGTGATGTGAAACTAGCTGGATTTATTTTTACACACTCACAGCCATATATTTTATATTAAAATAGTGTAAATCATAATATTTTTTCACAATTAAAAATATTTCCTTTTTTCTGATGGTGTTGGCATCGAATTAAACCGCGCTGTCGTTTCGTTCACTAAAAGTGATGTTATGAGGACCGAATATGTAGCCGCCTCAACTTACGGAAACGAGAGTAACCTGCGTTGTCTGTTAGTTATTGTATAGTCGAATTTAACGTTACATGGAAATTGGAATCTAAATATATTATGTATACTTAGGTATATTAAATCTGTACATGAAATATATTTCCTAAATAACTATCACGGGGTGATTAGGGATCGACACTGATGCCAAAGAAGCAAACAGTAAAATTTTTGTCCGTATAACCGGTATAGAAACAAAAACTACTCGACGGATTTAAACGAAACTTGGTACAATTATTTTTCATATTCCTGAGCAGAGCAGTAACTCCATTTTTAAGCTTTCGTCGCGTGTGCAACCTTAATGGTTAAAGCTACACAGAAATCATGTATGAAAGAAATGTTCTCCTTATTATATAAAAAATATCTCCCGACATCATAAATGTCTATCTTTTATGGTTGACTCACAATAACACGTGTAACTTCCGATAGCTTAGGAGTTCGAAGCTTTCTGATTATATTTGTCTATAACACTCTCAGTCCGTTTTAACTCAATTTTTATTTTCATGCATCAGTGCCACCTAAAAAATCTTTATCTCGAAATTCGAGCAAAGCTAAGAAAATGAGAAATAAGAGTTCTCAAGAATCGTTAGAGGTATACTCTAGGCCGAAAACAACACGTGTTATGCCGAGAACCTGAAACCGCTTCACAACGAGAATTGCGGCTCACAGCTGACCGCGAACGGCATGTACTATCCCGTGAGACCGAAACCTTCACTGAGAGGGTATAACGTCTCACAGCTGATCACGGCCGTCACATTTTATCTCGAGAATCTGAAACTTTTACTCAATATGAAGACCGTTTGACAAATGATAGGGTGCACCATAATATTATTCGATCTCTTGAAGATGAACATGAGCATAAGCAATGACTAGAGTAGGGACGCGAATATTACAATTAATTGAGACAAAAACGATTATTAAGTTTGTTTAATGAAAGATTAAGAATTGAAACTATTCGGTCTCTGGAAACGGACGAATAGCGAGAGGCCCCTCTTACTGCAGACAGATTTCGCAAAGTCTTAATGACTTAGAGGTAAACATAGAAGATCAATCTACGAATTCGGTGGTGGGGTCCGACAAATATAAAAGTGGGTTTTCTTATAACCTCCCAATTGATTACAGATCATCTTCTGTATAGGCGATATTAACGTAGTATGTTATTTTTGTAATGCTTTAAAGTGGAGTAAGGAGTCGGCTTTCGTTTGAAGATACACCGGAACCTTTGAAATCACTACTTTTAGAGGAACATGACGTGCAATCTAAACAGTTCTTAGACAATATTCGCTCTTATAGTAGTGCGTTTCAAATGATCCTTTGGTGCTCAACAATTATCAGAAGGTCCTTTCATGCTTACTTTTAAGATACCAGGTCAAGTTTACCATTTGATAGGATCCCTTTTGCCTGAAGGCCAACCTAAGTTTCTTTAAATATATTTTGTATTCGACTACAACGAATAGTCGAATACAAGAATTATCAATATTTCTCGAATTTAAAACTGAACTCATTTCACAATTTTAGAACATGTTTCATCAGGTTAATTCGTATGTATGCAGTTTTAAATCGACATTAGAAGCTTTTCCTCAAGATGGTGATATTTGTTATAAATGCCGATAGACGGACGTCTATCGGCACTCAGGAACTCCCTGGGCGTGTATAACGCCCAGGCCACAGTATTACAATTTTTCCTACAGCAGGGCGACGAATGTATTTTCGCATAGCAAAGGAGGGGAACTCGCGGGGGGTCAAGTGACGCGGGCCACGTACCATTAACATGCTTAGTTTGTGGTACCGAGCGCGAAAGAAAGTCATCGTGTTTTTGTTTTGTTACTATGTAAACTAACGTAATTTAATACTTAGGTACATATTCTATAACGGTGCGCTCAAACTGTTAATCTACATTTAATTTAGATTATTATTTGAAATACTAAGTAATGTAGAATTTAAATCACATTCCTTCATGTTTTCTTCAGATTTTCAATTTTCTCCGATTTTAAGATTTTCAGAGTGTTCAATTTTAATGTAGTTAAATTTTATAAGAGACAATTAAGAACATTCAAAAATAAAGTGTCACGTATTTTTTTTAAACGACGAATGACCTAAAACGACGTAATCGCGGACGAAGTCGCGGGCAACAGCTAGTAATCAAATAAATAAATTCACAATAATTTCCCTATTGTTAAATACTTACCTATAAAATTCTGTCCTTACACCATTGTATTATTATAGGTATGTAAAACACGATTTTTTTTAACTTTGTTCTCATACGAATGCTGAAGAATTAAAAGACAATAAGCAACCTTTAAATCCAGCAATTGTGACTCAAATCTCACAACCAAAAATAAGACCTAACACACAGATAAACATTAATTTTTAAACATTATTAGATACACTGTACACAAACATATTCTTCATATTATTTAGACACAATTTTATGGTAACATCAAACAAACATAGAGCTAGAGCAAGAGCATTATTTCGTGATCGTATTATAAATGAAAACTCGTATTCAGTGGTGTTCGAGAAAAAATTAATCAGTTAAATAAGAAAACTATCACAGAGTATTTAAAATTATACTCACCTTTAATTATTAATAAATAAACATTTTGTTAAAATTATGAATTAACATTATTATGAAAAGAAAATAACTATGATCCCAATACAGGTGTCTACAGCCGTGTAACAGAAATAACAGAGTGGGTGGAAGAAACAGTGACAGCAAATGAGGCTCACACCGTGCCAGAACTGAAGGCGAAGATTGAAAAAGCGCGGCAAAGGGAACGGGAGTTGCAGAAGTAAGTTCTAGATTGTTCTAGAAGGATGTGTCTAGGTTAAACTAAAAAGGTATTCCAAAATAGCATAGTATTACAATTTACATTAATTATTGTGCGGAATGAAGAAGAGAAATTGCTGAATAGATATAATATCTGTGTAAGAATTTTGATTCCTGCTAGATATAGGTATTATTGGCAGTTTGGCATATATTTTAGAAATGACTGATTGTTAAAAATACTAAAATATGTAGGTAATATAAATATTTTAAAATACTAAAAAACTCTTAAAACAAGGAGTATTATTATCTACTTGAAAAAAATGTTATAATAATTTGGTTGCCACTTTGGTCACAAAAATGGAAAAAAAAATACATATATGCTTTGGTTTTCAAGTACCTAGGTAGGTGAATTTATAATGTCATATTTTATGATTAAGTATTTTCAAATAATAACCTATTTAGTATTTCTAGCTTGTTATAAGCCCTCAACCCCTCACCATAACCTTGCTATTATTATCGAACATTGTTCCAAAGATTCCAGTCTATTGGGCTTACATACATATACCATAATAGCAAATCGCTTCCATTTGTGGGTAAGTCGTGATGCATTGCAAACCGCAGGAGCGATGCAATGATCGAAATTAAATTGTTTATTTGCGTGCCAACTGTTCTAGGCATGGTACCTATAATGTATATTTTGAGGGAAACTTGTTATTTCTGATGTAAGTATATGGAAAGGCTATGAAAACTAAATTCTGTGACACGAAAAAACGTGTTTCGGTCCATTTAGATTTTAGATCAAACGAACATAGAGCTATAGCAAGAGCAAGTTCTTTCGTGATCTTTTAAGTTTAAGTTTAGTTTGATAAAAGATGTTCATCCATTTAGCATTACAGTTGCACGTTTTACACACATTTGGCTTTTGTTGCATGTAGTGGGTTTTATTTTACAAACGACTAATCATAAGCTCTTAAAAATATACGTTTCAAAAAAGTTGTTGCTGTACATTTATTTACGATAAATTCTATCATAACATGAAAATGTTATATTCCAGATTCAAAGCCCGCGTAGAAGACAAGAAAAACAAAATCAAGAGTTGGCTGCGAGAAACGCTACAGTCTCCCACTTTTTTAGATCTAGCCAAAAAAAAGCTTCGAGAAGCCGGTTTCAACATACGAAAGAACTACCGCAGGGCGGACATAGAACCAGATTCTATTATGGATGATAAAACTATGGATGAAGTTAATTTATCCAATTTAATTAATGATAGAATTCTAGAGACGGATGAACAGAATGAAGCAGAGGTTTTGTTACGTACATTAGCTATGAAAGAGGTTATGTTTGATGAAGGTAGTGTGTATGAAAATAGAGAAAAGAGTTTGAGTATGGATAGCGATGAAGCGATAGAAGCTCTGATTGCTTATATTAGTAAATAAAGGAACTTCGTCATAAGCATATT